>BEHA01000402.1:694144-830992 GCA_002897215.1 Eschscholzia californica subsp. californica
CCCCCCCCCCCCCCCCCCAATAAAAACTAAATTAGAGTATCGATATTTCATTTACGTACATAAAAACCTACTTGATTGTACAAAATGCAGGTACTTGAATTTCAGAAAGGGACATTGCAGAACTTGTATTGGAGTAAGGATGGATGTTCTTCATGCTCAGGCAAGAGCAATTTTGTGTGCATCGACAAACAATTCTGTGCAATCAAAGCTACAAGTTGTAAAACCCAAGGGGGTACAGTAGATTGCAGCCTTGGCATCCAGCTCGCCTTCTCAGGTACCGATAAGAACTACAAAGTTCTCAATTCATGGTATGAAGTTAAAAGACTCAGGCAGTATTCTCTCTACAAACTATACTCGGGTCTGAAGAACTCTCTTACTGATCAATACAACAAATTATTTTAATATGTCTAGAAAAAATGATTAGTATTGCTGTACTTGTACTTCCTTTGGCCTTTCAGTTTACTTCAAATTTGTTTCGGCACGACGTATGTATCTCTTACTTTTTGTATTGTTCTTTATTTTGTGTTGTTGAGTTCTGTAAATTTATCCCACAGTTGTTGTGATTATTGAAATTACTACCCAGAACCGCTATATATTTGGATGTTTTTCTCTTGGCGTGTTCATTAACTATATTAAGCAAACTTTACATGTAGTTAATCTAGTTTCACTGAACACTTGGGTATGAAATCTGATTTGAATTCTAACTGACCCGAGTTAGATTGACGGTTTGTCCTCCATTGGTTTTATAAACAGATCTCTTGCTTATGAAATACTTTGCGATATTCTTTTTTTCTTCCTGGCTTTGCTTCTATCCTTCTCCGTTTCCTTTGATCTGTTTGAGAGGAAATAACAGAGGAGTTGGAAACGAGGAGTTGGAAAAGACAGCCAGGTTGTTGATTTAGCAAGAAAAGAGAGTTCATCCAAATCATTTTCAAATTAGTAATTATGCATTTTTGCAGGGTTGTTGTCTTTTGATGCATTTACAATGTTCGTGTTGTTTCTTGCCTGTTTATGAAGCAGAAATAATATGCCTTTGTTTGAATTCCATTTGCTACAACTGTACTGAAAACGTCGCTTGGAGCAACTTGAAGGTACCCCGGACCACATCAGATAAGTATTGTGGTTAGGGCCCATCACCCTCCAAAGGAAAATTATATGGTGATGGCTTTGCAGTTGGCAGAGAGAAAACATGCTTAGGGCCAATCATCCTCCAAAAGAAAATTATATGGTGATGGCTTATCAGTTGGCAGAGAAAAAAGGTGGAAGAGATCGGAAGACAGATCAAGGTAGATAGGTATAGCGCTAGAAATTCTGTCCATGGGCCCGAACCCGTCCACAGGAACCCGAAGCCGTAATTGACCATGGGCTCCCGAGGCCCGTCTCGAGCACAACCCGCCCAGCCCACTATGGGCGGGATCGGGTTCAAACCCCTACCCGACCCCCCTCCCACGCCGAGCCCATTGATACTACCCGAGAAGCTTCCCCTTCTTGAGATCAATGTGAGAAATGCCCTCCTATATGTAAACTTAATCGTTTGCCAACTTTTCGTGAACTCAAAGATGTGTGACTAAGCAACTAAGGTAAAACTTTCTCAGAAGTTCTTATAGGTAGTCCCACGCTGCCCCTTCATAGTCGATAAGAGGTTGTAGGCCATCGATGTGTGCTGAATCAAATCATGTGCACTTCGCGCATGCAACTTAAAACTTTCAGCTACCTTACAAAATGGAGTTTACCCGATGCCTGATTTGCCCGGGTGGGCCTAGCGTACCGGGAAGAAAAGGAAAGGGCCTTCGCCCGAGTGGTCAAGGAGCATAATTACCCAACCCGCCCGTGCCCGAACCCAAGTCACCCGTGGGTGCCATACCCGCTTGATTCCCACCCCTACATAGGTAGATAGGCAGACGGCAAAGAGAGTCTGGGAGATGAAATCTTATATAAAGGACGCTTTAGATGTGTCTGTGTTCTTGTTAAAAGTGCATTCTGTCAAACTGGATTTACTGACAGTATTTCCAATGCAAAACTTGGTCATGTCTCGATTCAAATTCTTTCTTGATAGTATAATTGAGATCTTCAATTCAAAAGCATCTTAGAATTAAAGCATCTCTAAAGCAACACCCAGTCTCGAAAACTTTGAGCCACATAAGATTTTTAGAGTTTTTTTTTTCTAAAAATTATCTCAAATGCAAGGCTTAATTTGGATATCAAGTCACCTGTTGGTACCATACCCGCCCGATCCCACCCCTAAGTAGATAGGCAGACCACAAAGAGAGTGTAGAGAGTAGTGGTGGCCAACGGGCCGTGTCGTGGCGGCACGACCCGTTTGACAGTCGTGACGTGTTAGACACGTCACAGACACGTCAGGCACGACTTTGAGTCGTGCTGTGTCGTTCCCAAACCACATAGTCTGGGCACAGAAACGCCCCATGGCAACGGCCCAACCGTTGCTGTGCCGTTTCCATGGGGGTTCTGGCCGTTGTTTTGTTGGGTCGTGGCTAATGGGCCAGTTGTTTCCGAACGTAATAAAATGAACCACTAAATAATTTTCAAGTCAAACGTTGTGATCTTTGTTTAAACTTTAGAATCTATGTTTATTTTATTACTTAATAATATTTTTAACTATTGATTTTATTAATTAATAACTATTTTCAACAAAATAATAATAATATTTTGTAAATTAAGTACCCTTTTCTAACGTGTTAGAGTGTCGTGGCGGGTTAGGAACACCATGAGCCGTGACGGGTCGTGTTTCCGTTCTTGACGTGTCGTCGTTGACGGGTCTGGGAACTTAAAATCCCAGACCCGCCCACAGGTCGCTTGACCCGTGACGGGTCGACACACGACGTTCCTTGCCGTGTCGTTTCCGGACCGACACGACCAGTTGGCCTCCACTAGTAGGGAGTATAATTCAAATGTTCAATTCAAAAGCATTTTAGAATTAGAGTATCTCTAAAGCAACACCCTATCTAAGAAACTTTGAGCTACATAAGATTTTTAGAGTTTTTTCTTAAAAACTATCTCAAATGTCAAATTGGACTTCTAGATTTTTGTTAATTCCAAAAAGGCCCTCACATCCTCTTCTTATTAACAATCAGCCCCTTGTTTTAACAAAGTTCTAATATAATGACAAAGTCAAAAGGGTTGGAGATTGGGCTTGATAAAAGTGGTGGTGCCCATATCACTACCCCCCTCTAAAACCCTCAATATTCACCGTTATAACGGTAACAGAGTCATCTCCTTTCGCATTTCGTTACGTAATCAAAAAATTCTGAAGCTCTCCGCGTCGGCGGCTATTCAGAAGAGGCTTCTTTCTCATATAAAAAACACAACTCCTCCATCGACGAAGCTCAACCTCTCTTCTAGAGAGAGAGAGAGAAGTTAGAGAGAGAAAGAGTATTAACTGCTCCATTTCAGGAGGTGATTTCTAGGGTTTGTGTTTGGATATTTTTATCTTGAATTAGAACGATGGGGAAGAACGAGAAAACAGGACTAGGGAGAGCCCTAGTTAAGAAACATAATCAAATGATTCAACAAATCAAAGAGAAAGGTCGTTATTACAGAAAACAAGAAAATAAAGTTCTTGAATCTGTAACTGAAGTTACCGATATCGATGCTATCATCGAACGCGCCGACGAAGCTGAACGTAACTATAACGTTGATAATCAAACTGACTTCCCCATTAGCTTGTAAGAATTAATCCATCGCCTCTACGAGAAAAACCCTAAATTTCTAATCTTTTGGGATGATATATTGGTGATGTTGATTGTTTTTGGTGTAGGGATCCGAGTTCTAGTGAAAACAACTTGACACCTGAAGAGTTGAGAGAGCAACAGAAAAATGAGGAAGCTTTATATGCTAGTAGTCTTCAAGTTCCTCGAAGGTAGCTAAATTGGATTTCTCATTTATATTGTAAATATGAATTAGGGTTTATTCTGCTTGTATGAATTTGTAAGTTATGATTTCAAATTGTGAATTAGGGTTTTTTGTTGCTTATTTGTAGGCCACCATGGACTCCAGGGATGTCGGTTGATCAGCTTGATTTTAATGAAAAACAAGCTTTCCTAGTCTGGCGTAGAAGTCTTGCCAGGTACTGTTTAATCATCTTTTTCCCTGTTCTGAGTTTTCGATTTTCTTTTCGAAGCTTTATACCTGATTATTACAGTTTGAATTAGAAAGAATGAAAGTACAAAATTGATTACTTTGTCAATTTTGTTGTTGTTGAAATATACTTGCTTTTCATGATAATGACGAATTACTAAACTTTTACTGTGGCATTTGTCATTGTTACTATCTTATGGAAGTGAATTATGTTTATTATGTGACTTATGTTTCATTTCAGACTAGAGGAAAATGATAAGCTCGTTCTTACTCCATTTGAGAAGAACTTGGATATCTGGAGACAGTTATGGCGAGTTCTTGAACGAAGTGATTTGGTAAGTTACCGTATTATGATTCATTGTGTTTGTTACTACAATAAGTAGGTGTTTTTTTAATATGGTTTCGCTAGAAGTTCCCTTTTTTGTTTTAACTTGTTCGATCATTTTGGAGTTTTGGAGTTTGATCTGGTACTGTTTTGAGTAGTCTGCTTTGTGGAAGCTCCTACTTCTTACACATATCACTTCCACGAGTTTTGTTTAGATTTGTTCTGTCATATAGTTAATGTTTCTGTGACTTCTATTTTGTTACAACTTAACTTTGGCCAAATTAACTGCTACGCAAAATGGTTATGAACCCCGTAGTAGTTTAGCATACTGAAACTACCTACGGTCTCCTGCTTGTTGTAAGCTTATTACAAGCATTGATTGATTTTGGTTCTGTATTATAATATTCTTTTAGTTTCTTCATATGTTCTAGCCTTTCTTATTCTTATGAAACCAGCTTTTAATATCTTTATCCAAATGCCAGTAATCAAGTATGATCTTTGTAAATTGAGGATATTATTAAAACAATATCTCGTATGCCTTCTCTCCTCGTGTGCAGGGCCGTTAGTGATAATTTATATATTGTATCTTGGAAAGGCTTTGATTTTTGTTATAAAACGTGTGTTGCAAAGAAGTTTGCAAAATTTAGATCGCAAGTGATCTTGTTCTTTTATGTCATTGTAGTATATCCCTGTATTTTTTTTTCTGGTGTTGCCCCGGATATGTTTAATTGAATTCCCTGGTGAACTCTAACATCATCTTTTTTCCAACCAGCTTGTAATGGTAGTTGATGCTCGCGATCCACTTTTCTATCGGTGCCCTGATCTTGAGGTAGTTCCTTGGTTTCTCTCCTTTACATAACTAATACGACCTAAGCAAATTCAAATGCTATTCGACTACTAACGTCTTAATATTATCGAAGTATTCAAAAGAGTAACTAGTAACTTTTTTGTTCTGCACAAACCTCTTACATTTGTGAAGGATTGAGTACTTCACTTTTCAATAACAAATTAGACGAGGCTGAAATTTAACAAATTAAATGAAGCTGAAAATTGTTGTATGAGACAGGAAATCTAAAAGAAAATTCTAATTTTCTCTTTCAAATATGGCATGAAATGTTGCTTGTTATTTGGTTACTCGGCCTTTTTTTCTTTAAGGTAAAACAGATCTTCTACCTAAAAAAAACTTCGAAAATGTCAAAAGATGTAAGCTAATCTAGCTAAAGCGACGAATTGGAGAAACTGGAAGCAAACAATGGAAAAATGTGTCACTGTGACAAGTAATGACATCTTTTCTTGTCCAGATATCTAGAACCCTTGTTCATCTAAATATTCATAAGACAGATAAGCATCAGCTGATTAGATCCCATATCTCCAATCAGCTTCATCAAACAAAAATTAAGTTGGGATATATGTTACTCCTTCAAAGTTAAATTTATCTAGCATTTTTGTTCATACTCAACTAGCTAAAAGGTGAGGGTAAGAAAATGAATGTAACACCTGTGAATAGAAAAATAAAAGATAACCATGGAACTTGTCTGGTTCTTTATTTTATTCTATTTAGGTTTCCGTGTTGTTATTTAAAAACACTGTATATACGGTGTTAGAAGGCTTTGGAGATCCAGAGATTTAAGAAATGAAAATTATAGGTTTGCAGAGTCATAATTAGATGTTTTCCGCCAGTACTAAATTCCAAGGTACGACTGATACTGACCAAAGTATGGCTATTTAGGCATATGCACGAGAAATTGATGAACACAAGGAAACGTTGCTCCTTGTGAACAAGGCCGATCTTTTACCAGTTGCAGTCAGGTACATATACTCCTGAATCCTGATGTCCAATCTTAACCAATATATTCTAGAGGTCTTACTTGAATCTTTTCATGATTATTCTGAACTTTTCTTTTGCAGGGAAAGATGGGCGAAGTATTTCCACGAAAATGGAATTCTTTTCCTATTCTGGTCAGCAAAAGCTGCCACTGCTGCTTTAGAAGGAAAACCGCTAAAAGGATTCGAGGAGGAAATCACATCAAACAAGTCAGATAATCAGATTGACACCAAAATTTATGGCCGAGACGAGCTTTTAGCCCGCTTACAATCTGAAGCAGAGGCTATAGCTTCAATCAGAAGAGACACTAGTTCCTCCAGCTTGCCCAGTACCGGAAATCACGCAAGTAAACATGTAATTGTCGGATTTGTTGGTTACCCTAATGTCGGGAAGAGTTCAACCATTAATGCCTTGGTTGGCGAAAAGCGAACTGGTGTAACCTCAACTCCAGGGAAGACGAAACATTTCCAGACATTGATAATATCTGAAGAACTGATGCTTTGTGATTGTCCTGGTTTAGTTTTCCCATCTTTCACAAGCTCAAGGTATGAGATGATTGCGTCTGGAGTTCTTCCAATCGACAGGATGACCCAACATAGAGAAGCTGTTCAAGTTGTAGCGAATCGTGTTCCAAGGAATCTCATTGAGAATGTCTATAACATCAAGCTACCCAAACCGAAGACTTATGAACTTCAATCTAGACCTCCTCTTGCATCAGAGTTGCTTAGAGCTTACTGTGCTTCTCGTGGTTATGTCGGGTCTAGTGGGCTTCCAGATGAAACTAAAGCGTCTCGTATAATTTTAAAAGACTACCTCGACGGAAAACTGCCTCACTATGAGATGCCTCCTGGGGTTGAGTCTGATGAGGAGATAGAAGTTGGATCAAGTTCATTGACTGCAGATGATGACTCAGATTCATCTGATGATGAAGATTCTTCAGCTGTAGAAGAAAGCGGAAGTAATGCTAATTTAGATCAGATGCTGGATGATCTTGGGTCTTTTGATATTTCAAGCGGTTTAGCTCCAACAAAGACTGCTCCAGTTAGGAAGAAGCAGGCAACTGCTACATCATCTTATAAACACCACAAGAAGCCTCAGAAGAAAAAAGATCGATCATGGAGAGTTGGACATGACCAAGGTGGAAACGACTTGGGCGATGGAATGCCAGTGGTAAGAGTGTACCAGAAGGCAGTAAATCTGGGGCCATCTTAAGCTAGTAAGTTTCAGTTAGTCGCTCTTGTGATCAGGACCTGGCCCGCCATCGTCATTTTGGTGATCAGTACCTGGCCCACGATGAAGGCGTAATTTAGTTTTTATTTTTGATAGTTTATTCCATATATATGCATTTTGTTGAATTTTAAGATATGGACTGTTGTCAGTTATTTGCAATTTGGGAAGAGTACTGTACTAGCCTATGTTTGAAAAGATGTCTCAAGGATCTTTTTTTTATGAACTTACACTATAGGATATGTTATTTATTTTTTTCTTTGCCCAGTTTTTCCTGTATTTTCTCATTTCTTACGATCCGAGTAGATATAATCTAAAAGATACTGTGATTTCTACTGTGATTTCTTCGTTGATGAATCCAAGAGACTAAACATAGGACTTCCCATATCTATGATAGTCTTTTCAAAAGCTCTTATCGATTTAGGAGTTCCCTAAGTAACATTTTCCGACTTCGAATTTCATAACTAGCAGACAGTGTCCACATAAATAGTATCCATTACACTTGGACCAAAATCATGAACTTCATTATTTGAATGGTTTGACTTCCAAGGTTCAAGGGTCAACACTTCTTTACATATTCCAACAAAACTTGATCCCAACATTTGGTAAGTCAGTTGTAACTTCTGTGTGAATCGGTATCTTTTTTAATAGAAATAACTTCAAGCAGACGTATAGGCACATACTAGATGCAGGAAAGAGTGAAAGATTTAAAAGAAAAAAAAGTCCACCACTGAAGCATGAGATTTCCACTCGAAAGATGGTTGATGGGTGGATATTATTCGTGGCCTTCGTCTAGAAGAGCATCTGCCTTTGAGTCCAAATCATGAGGAAAGAAGATCCTGCAAGTTCAAGTAATAATGTTTAGAGGAAAACACAATCTTCAGCTCAGAAATCACGGCACCTGTATACCTAGAGCATGCATGAGAGTTCATGAATATCATATAGATGCCTGTGTAACAGAAAATAGATGAGACACGGTCTTTTAGGGTTAATTCCCGAATGACTCCCGACACTTACCAAATCGCCTGCTGGGCCCTCCATATATTGACCTATACAGTTTTGCCCCAGTTGTTTGGTAGTCTATTGGTCTAAATATGGGGGCCAGACAAGCAGTTGGTCAATATGGGGGCCAGACAAGCAGTTGGTCAAACTTTGCGACTTCTTTGGCGATTTAACCCTTTCATAATGACAGTGACGTAAAATATAACCGAAACTTAGTTTACATTTGATTGTTTACAGTACAAGCATTAATCTAAAATCTCATGTCAGTATTGAGGATGGTAATCTTTTTATAAGATCTGATGCCACTGTACGGGAATTTGCAGGGTATAGTTCGAACATCCGCAGATTCCTTATCTTACTTTTCAGCAAATCACATAAAATACCAAAGAACTAAAAGACCCTTGGATTACCTGCAAGTGTTGTTGTATATAGTCTTACTCAATTGCTCAATGTCACCAGTACCTTTACAGGCAGCAACCACCTCAAGAACTTGCCTAGAAAGATATCATTTCATTCAGATATTAAATGAACCATGAATTTAAAGGGGAAGATATGCAATAAATAAATTCAGTAATTAAAATCCGCAAACCTCTTTCTGCTTCCCCAAATATGTTATTTAACATGTAAATGAGACCAGAAACCAATTTACCAATTTGAATAACCTTAAAAGAAACTTAGCATCTAAGTAATGTTGGGGATGAGAAAATTAACCTACAACTCTCAGCAAATCATTTGATGATATATGTGTGAGAATAGTCCCACATGGGACAAGGGTACTCCAGTAACCACTAATATAATATCTAGGTCATCTCCACTCATTTGCAATTGGTTTTGAGTAGGACGACCACAAATTTAACATGGTATTAGAGCTAGGCCACACGTGATAGGCCATACATGTTCCACGGCACCCAAAAAACATATGTTTAGGCTCATAAAGATCCACACTTGAGGGGGAGTGCGAGAATAGTCGCATGTGGGAACAGGGTTATCAAGTAACCAAGAATATAATATTTAGGTCCCCACCACAAATAGCTAATTGGTTTTTAGTTGGATGGCCACAAATCTAACAATAAGATCAGAGAGTTAATTGCAGGACAAAAACTGGTGATCAAAATTCTCCAGACGTGTTTGCAGTCATGTGGATCTATGGAGGCCCAGCTTGCAAATACCCCAATCGAACTACTATATGAGATATGTACATACATACATATAAATACATATAAATATACATATAAATACATATAAATATACATATAAATACATATAAATATACATATAAATACATATAAATACATATAAATACATATAAATATACATATAAATACATATAAATATACATATAAATATATATATTTATATATATATATATATATATATATTTTCACATCATTCAGTAAAGGGCCCACTTACTTGACTAAACAGGGTTCATTGCGACCTTTAACAAGGCACTCGGGGTCGTACTTCTCTTTCTTCTTAGAAGGCCATGTAGATTTTACAAGTTTGATTCCTGCATGAGTGTTCTTGATGTCACAGTATGGTGAGTCAGTCTCAATCATCATCCTCTCAACAGGGATACCTTTTACAACATCGAGATTTTCGGCAGTCTTCAAAGAGCAGCCATTTACACCTGCTAGATCAAAAAGATGAGATTGAAATATCAAACTCACCTAGTACTTAAACGAAAATCATATGAAAGAAAGAAAAAAAAACGGACAAAGTTAGTTCTTCCAGTCACATGATTTGATTCTCAGCCTGACTATTATGGTTTCATGTACATCATACACATTAAATCTGATTAATGTTCTTTACATTAGCTAAGATTTCATAAACAGGTCCAGCTGGGATGGATAAGATTTAATGATTAAGTAGGTTATTTATAATGTAGATGCTGAGCTCAGGTGAATACCATCTTGTCCATCCAATACATTAAACGTCTAAAGATACTATTGAAATTTCTAGAATTTTGTCTCTCAAATAATAGGAAGGTTGAAGTAAATAAAGTAAAATCCATTACACACTAGTCAATCACCTATAAATACGTCATTGAATGAAAGCAGCTTATCGCACTCCTCTTTGCTACCAGTGAATGAATGAACAACCCCACCAGGAAACCTGTCAGAGTAAGAATAAATTTGATTAGTCCATCCATATAATAAGACATGAATGTGTACAACCTGCAAAGCAAAAAGTAGCTTAGGAATGCCAATATAACTACAAATGGATCCTAGTCTTAATACAATTACATATACATGCTTATAACAACACGGCAAAACTAAAAAAAGATAATATTTCTTTGCCTAAGAACTTCCTAGTTGCTAAACACAAAGAAAGGGGATGATATTAGGTTAAAGCAATTTAATAAAAACTGCGATCATGGTAAAATATTTCATTAGTAGGGCCAACGACATCAAGCAAACTAACCTCTCCTTATTTCGAGTAAGGATTTCACAAAAATCTTCAGCAGCAGCACGCATGTGCAAGAACATGGGCAGCTTCACAGCATCCGCTAATTCAAATTGCTTCTCAAAATACCTATTTTAAGAAACATGCGCATTGCCAAACTAGTGACGAGGACAAAAGGAATAAATCAAATAAGAAACTCCAGCTTTACATACTTTTTCTGAACATCAGCTGGGCAGAACTGGAGCCTGTCATAATCCAACCCACATTCACCGATTGCCACTACCTACATCAGAAAAGTCTCAGGATCAACATTTCCAATGAAGCACATGGCGGGCATAAAGCCCTTAATATGTAAGGTAAAATCTTTTTGAATTGATGTAAGGTAAAATCTTGTTGGAAGGCATGGTGAATTTTGTACAATGTGGCGCTAATGCTAAAACCTTTATTGAGCATTACTTCAACGATTTCAAGGGAACTACTAAATGGACTAATTTGGGTGTCCGATATGGTAAGCGAGTTTAGATAGGAAAAATGTACACAGAGAACCAAAAATGTATGTTGAAATTTTACATGTAATAACATATGGTAATTAATTGTTTTCAGCATAATTGATTTGGGTATAAATCTTGAATTCCAACAACAAAGACAACAAGTGATTTGAGTAACTGATGAGAAAGAGAGAAAAGAAGAACCTTCCCCTTCTCAATTCCTTCCTTAGCCAATGACACAAGGGCCTGGAAATGCTTCTCTGAATCCCCACTATCCTCAAATTCCTTCATAAAACAGACAGAGACATGGATAGAAGCTTCTTAATGAATAGAATAGAGAGAGAGAGAGAGAGAGAGAGAGAGAGGGAGAGGGAGAGAGAGAGAGAGACCTTGCATCTGGTAGGATGCACACCAACTGTGCAGAAAAGCCTCCCTGCATATCAAAATGAACAAGGAATCTTGGCTCAGAAGGATGAAGGAAGAAGAAGAATAGGCAAAATAGAAATAGAGAGAAACCATCAGTTTCAGCAATGGCAAGAGCTTCCTTTGATTCCTCAAGAGATCCACCAGTTACCTAGCCAATATCAGAATTCATTAGTGTTACCAATACAAATATGTAAAAAGAAATGCTGAAGGATTAAGTAGCTTACGATAATTCGATCAACACCAGAACTCCAAGCCCTAGCTAGAACAGTAGCAATATCTCCAATATGACATTGTTTTCCATGGTAAATCCCTTTGAACATTCCATCTATGCCCAAAGTAATCTCATCAGTTCCACAAGAAAAAAAAACTCGGAACTGTATGTTTAAATGCACATAAAGTGTTTGTTAAATTGTCTTACCTGTGAAGTTAACCGCTATATCTGTTCGAATTCGATGGGGGAGAAAAGAGAGGGAGAGAGTGTTGATCAGATGGGGATATATGGGCGCTGAAAACAAGAAGAATTGGAAAAGAAAAAGTGTAAAATATAAGGAGCAGTGGGAGTACGGAAATGGGTTACTTGCCTATCATCCGTACAGGCGCCATAGTCAACCAACGGAGAAGCTCCAACTCCCAGTAGAAAGAGAGAGGAGAAGAGAGAGTCTAGGCTACGCCTAACAGGATTTCACAGTAACAGCTAATATCTCAGCCAAGGCCCAAGGATGCATACACTATTTTCATTTAGTTAAAATGGTCCCCTAATTTGTAATCAACTTCTTTTTAGGACCCCTATTTTCATTTAGTTAAAAATCATCCCCCCTTTCTTAAGACCGTCAATCAACTTAACAATTCATTTTTTCATTCGCTTTACTATCCTTAACCTAAACTTAATTCTCATTTATTCGTACTATCTTCTCGGACATCTCATAAGTGGTCGGCGGCGATCGACCCCACGTTGTTTGAAAATGGGCATTATTGTGCATGCACACCTTGGGTAAGCTCGACCCAACGTGATGTCAATGACGTGATCATAGATCCCACAGTATACGCGAACTCGGAGAATGTTCAATGGCGTGATCATAGATCCCACAGTATACGCAAACTCGGAGAATGTTCAAAAGCACTTTAGTCGTAAATTCGGGATGTAATAAACCACGACGGCGTTAGCCAAGAGGGATCTACCGCGCCCGTAGGGCGCGGTGGGAACCTAGTATATATATATGATAAAATGTGATTTTTTTTTTGGGTTCATGATAGAATGTGTTTTGTGTTCTATTATATTCAATTAAAGGGTCCCAATAAAACTAAATTTTTATTACATTTAATTTATAAAATGTACGTTCATTATTTGGTTGCCCAAGTGGTTGAAAGTGTTGACGTAAACTCAAAAATCCTGAGATTCCCTGAAGAGGTGAAATCCATGGTTTATCATAGTCGTAGTCGATTTCTCAAAAAATAAATAAAAATTAGTTATCCAAGTGGTTGATAGTGTTGACATAAACTCTAAAATCCTGGAGGTTCCAAATTCGATTGCCTTAAAAGATCGACAAAATATCATAGCATGATCATTTTCTTTTGTTGAAATCATAGCATGACCATAGGTTCACATGTCACTGTATGATCCTGGATGTTGTAGAAATGAATTTTGTTGTATATATATGTCTAGGTGTATACACATGCCCCGTGAATACATGACGCGCGTGACTCCAGACGATTTGAGTATAGACAATGGGGTCCATGAACATTGTGGCACATGCACACCCGACGTATGTTGTGGGAACGGTCTATAAGTATCACTGATACATCATCAAACCACGTTAAATTCTAGCTCGTCTATTCTCACAACGACGTTAGCCAAAAGGGATCTACCGCGTCCGTAAGACGCGGTGGACACCTAGTTTGTCAAAAATTATTAAAAAAAATTATTAAATAAAATAATCGATGTGAAGTTAAAAATTCATAACACTTTGTATAGAAAGAAAACCATAAAAATGCTCTTACGCCAAATATAAAATGTTCGTAGTGGAACACAATATTTCCAGTAAATAAAACAATATTTAAATGTACGTTAAAAACAAATAAAATAAATTTATAAAAGAACTTCATTATAAACCACATTTGTTGTAGTATTTGGTTCAGCTTCAGGAAGTAATATATGTAACTTGGTGGTGGAAGTGCATCTTGATAAAGCCACGTATAACTGTCAATGACTAAATACAGGAGTACCCAAATCAATCCCGACAAATTTAACAGATTGACCCTGCGATTTATTTATTGTCATCCCATAAGCTAGTTTAACTGAAAATTGGTGTCTGCTGAATTGGAAGTTGAAGTCTGAAGAGGTAGGCATTAGAGAAATTCTCGGAATAAACACCAAGTTACCAACTTTATCTCCATTTAATATTTTTCGTTCTATCACACGATGTTCACATCTTACAACCATCAACCGTGTGCCATTACACAATCCATCTTTTGGGAAAAGATTTCGTAAAAACATTATGGGACACCCAACTTTTAAATCTAACTTAAAAGGTGGAAATCCTGCAGGATTTTGAGAATTAAGAAACTCATTAGGATAGCGAACATCTAAAGCGTAGTTGTTAGCTTCACTTTCCTCTATTTTATCTGCAGCAAGGTAAGTTACTACTTTTCCTAGAGATATACTCAAAGTTGCGTCGTTGATTACAGATACATCTTCATTGCATGCAACAAGAATTGTTCTCGCAGTCAAATATTCTGTTGTTACAGTTCCATTAACATGTAACTCAGGATAGATACTTGAAATAAGTTCATGCAGACTTCGACTTCTATTAATAGATGTTGGTAAGTCTACGATCTCTTGTGGATTTTTCTCAACCTATAAAAAGTGAAAAGATACCTTGCAAGTTCATATATCATATATGTATGTTGAAAAAAATTCATAAATAATTTATATTTAAAGAATGTCATACCTCAAGTAAGAAGTTCGCAAAATTTTGGTGTCCAGGTTCATCAGATCTTAATCTCATGTTTTGAGCAAGGGTTAACACATTAATCGCATGCCAAAGAGGTGATCTTCGTAGTGAAGCCCCAACTATCTATTCACTTACACCTTTTGGGAATACAGGAAGTATTTGACGAAAATCACCACCCAAAACAACTGTTGTACCTCCGAAAGGTCAATTGTCATCACGAACATCTTGAAGAGTGCGACTAACGACCTCAACACAATACCTTTGTTGCATTGGTACTTCATTCCATATAATAAGTTTTGTTTCCTTCAATAACTCGGCACGTGGTAATTGTTTACTGACGTTACACATTGAATCTTCGTGTACATTCAAAGGAATACGAAATGTTGAGTGAGCAATTCTAGGAGATCCTTGAGTTGATTAATATTGTTGTCTGAAGTCTGACCAAAGAACAATAACTCGTTCACAAACATAAGATGGATAATTGATGCATACCTGTTTATCTTCAGACCCGTATATAAACCTCTAGTTTCATAGTTCGTCACTAACCGAGTTAGTGTTTCTGAGCATAAGATAAATAAGTACGGGCTTAGCGGACAACCTTGTCTCAAACCTCTTTCGCTTCTGAAATTCCCTTTGGGTCTACTATTTAAGAGAATAGAGTAGGAAGTTGAGCATACACAACTCACAATCAGGCTATGCGTCTTACCGCTAATTCTAAATCTGGTTAACACTTCACTCGAGAAGTTTCAATTGACCCTGTCAAATGCTTTCTCCATGTCGATTTTGAGTGCAAATGCTCCATTTTTCACCGTAGTTTTCTTTAAAGAATGAAACATTTCTTGAGCAATAATAAAATTATCAAAAATTTGTCGACCCGGCCAAAAGCATTTTGCACAAATGAAACCATCCCAACAACAATGGTCTGATCCGATCTGTAATGATCTTAGTAATTACTCTGTATAAGACATTACATAGTGCAATTGGTCTAAAGTCAATAGGATTCTCAAGAGTTTGAACTTTTGGGATTAAAGCAATATGTGTGCGATTCAGAGTACCTGGAATCTCTCCGGTTTCAAAAATGCCTTGTATCTGGTTAGTTACGTCATCCCCCACTATTCGCCAACACTTCTTGTAGAATAAAGTTGGATATCCGTCTGGTGCTGGAGTTTTATAAGACTTCATGTTCTTGATTACATCCCATATCTCTTCTTTGTTAGGTGGTTTACTTAATAGATTACTTTCTTCATTCTGTAATGGAGTTTCGGACAACAGTAATGAATCTGGAATATCTGTTACTCCTTCCTCCCTTGTGAACCTGTAAAAATAATCAACAAATCTATTAGCAATTTTAACTTGGTTTGAAATCTAGGTTTGATTCTCCATTCTGATGGCAAAAATATTGTTCTTTTTCCTTCGATTCAAGACGGATAGATGAAAGAATTTTGTGTGTCTATCATTGTCTTGAATCCACTGTTTCTTTGCTCTCTGGCTCCAAATTTTCTCCTCCATTTGATACAGTTCTGCAAGTTTTGTCTATACTTTTTCCTCTTCTTCTATTGTTTCTGTTGATGGTATTTTCATTTGTATCTCCAATAAGATTCTCTTGTATTCTTCAGTTTGATAAAATAAATTGCCCACATTATTCCTACCCCATTCTTTCAATCGATTTGCAAGTATCGACAATTTGTCGATAACCGTTCCATTTATTGCCGCCCATTCATTTTCCATCATCCCCTCAAAATCTCTTTGTTGTAACCAATGAGATTTAAATCGAAAAGGAGGTTTTCCTTTAGGTTTGTTTCTGTTTAATTTAAAGATGATAGGTGCATGGTCACTTTCAATCCTTGGCAGGTGTTTCACACGTGCCTCTGGGAATCTAATTCTCCAATCTGACAGAGCTAAAGCTCTATCGAGTCGTTCTCTGACGTGAGTCGTTTCTCTCCTACCATTCACCCATGTGTAAGCGGGGGCCAGAATATCCCAAGTCCACAAGTTCACAATCCGATATCATATCTTTGAATTAGTTAACTGCCTTTACATTATGCCATTGCCTCCCCACTTCTCCCTCCTTGATTAAATGGCATTAAAATCTCCGATTGCACACCACGGTTCAAAAATGAGTGAATGAAATGCTCGCAAAAAATTCCAGAATTTCTCTCTTTCATGAACCAAAGGTGATCCGTATACTCCCATTAAGCTCCACGACTGATTATTCCCTGATGCATTGACTCTGGCATGTATGTGATTTTGAGATGAGCTAACAACATCTATCTGTATGTTGTCTTCCCATATGAGCCATAATCCACCACTCAATCCAACTGAAGGCACAAAATGATGATTCTTATACAATAGTTTCTTAATCCATTTTCCCGATGAAGTTTGTGACAACTTTGTTTCAGACAAAAAAACAATGGACGACTTGGTTGTCCGGAGGAATGAATTCAACGTCTGAATAGTCGGGGTATTCCCCAAACCTCAACTATTCCAACAGAGAACTAATCCCCAAACCTCAACTATTCCAACTGAGAACTAACATTGAGATTGCGACCTTATTGGGCTAGCCGCCCTTGCCCTGTTTTCAGTAACAGTTGATAACTTTATAACTTTCTTCTTTAAGTTATCATCTTCTTTTGCACTTACTGATTCCCTATCTCTTTTTCTATTTCCCTTCTTCTCAATCATTGTCTTGTTGGTACTAAAAGTCTTACTTCTAGCTAATCTTTTCCAGTTCAGATTACGGTTATTCATTTCTATTTATTTTCCTGTTACTCCTAATTCTTTTTCTTTCCCAGTGAAGTACTCTATATCAGTGAAATCTCTAGTTTCTTTCAAGTGCCCTTTATTACTTGTTGCTGCTTCTCTTTGGGTTTTACTTGTATCAGGCCCATTCTCTATTTTCAACCAATTTGAACTTTTATTTTTCATCTCTTTAGTAGTTTGAGTATTTGTTACCATTTGGGATTCCACTTCAAAATCCATCAGATCTTCTTCTCCAAATTTACTCGATTTGTTAACTAGATTTTCCCCAATTTCCTCATTTGATTTGTTGCTATCTTTATGCCCTTCTTCCATTAAATTTTGGAAAGTAGATTCCTCCTGACTGTTCTTTCCTAAAGCATCTCTATCTATCAATTGAAATTTGGAAATATTCCTTGATCCACTCGATTTGGTTTGATCTGCCCGTATCTCCTCAAGATTTTTCTTCATAGGTGCTTGATTTCTCCGGTATGTTTCACCGCCGGTTGAGCTTTTCTCAAATTTTAATGAATTTCTGTATTCTACCTTTATCGAGTCATCAAATCTTGGTAGTAACAATTGTTTTGCTTTATTTTGTGTTTCTATCGACCAATCTTCAGAAATAGCATCCCTAATATCTGACCTAGTTTTGCAGTTCTTTAGTTGATGCCCTAGCTAGCTTCCCACAATAATGACAAAATTTGTTCAGTTTCTCATATTTGAATTCAACTTGGCATTTCGTTTCATCTGTTGATGTTACTGTAAGATTTGCTAATAAAGCTTCATTGATGTTTATCATGACTTTAACTCTAGCATATCCCCCCATTTGACTATATCTTCTTCCTTGATTGATTTGATAATTCCCAATTTATTCCCAATTTTACCAACTGCCTCCTTAGTCAAGTACTCAATTAGTAATCCATGGATTTGATAATTATCTAGAATAACTCTAGTAGTTTAGTTAGGCTTTAGGCGACTAGTTTAGTTGGCTTTAGACCAGTTTGTTTCAAGGTTTAATTCAACGGTTATCGTGCTTATCACATCTTTGATGTATCAAATGTTATTGTAATGACTTTCGTAGTCACTCTAAAAAAAGACTAACAATACGCATGGCCGTAAATCCAAAAATGATCTTAAGCCTTGGTGAGTTAGAGAGTGTTTGTAAATCCTAATCTGATTTAACTCATGAGCTAGTTATGTAAATATTTGGATACTAAATATCCTTTTCGCTTTCACATATTATTGGGTTGTGTACTAATATTTGTCTATCAGTATCGTATATCATTCGATAAGCTTCCATTAACATACTTGAATTACCAAAAATAGAAGTTAATTTAAACGGCAAGAGCATGTAATCCCATGTAGGCGTCAACGTATTATTTATATAGCCGCGACTTTGGAGAATAAAGAAAATCTCTGGAAAATAAATTGTTCAGGGAATTCATGTTTCTTTATAAAATATCCAATATTTTCCTACGGGAAATACAGAAAAAATTAAAATTTACAAGATTAATTAACTTTAAGTAAAAAAATTAATCTTTTTTTATTTAAAGTCCTTACCCCCTCTTTCTTCTTCCCATCATATTTCTTCTCTAGAGAAAAACTCACCCCTCTCATCTCCTCCATAACTTTTAGCCAAATTTTTGTTCTTCCTTCTCCATCACTTCTCTTATTTATCTTCCCCTACTACCCTTATTTCTTTAAAATCAGAAACAAAGTTAGAGAGATAAAGAGGGAAAAAAACATTCTAAATCCTAGAAATCATTAAACAAAATCTCTTGAAGCTCTTAATACATCTTCCATGGGACGCGCATAGCAAGTTTCTTCATTCATTAATCCTCCCCAAGAGAGGTTAACACATTCTAAACCCTAGAAATCAGTTAATTTTGAGTCCTAAAACATATTTTTCATCACTTCTAAACATATTAGGTTTGTTCTCCTCATTTTAGGGTTTAGTGATTATAATAAAACAAAGTTATTGAGAACAAGATGAAGAAAAGAAGAAACGCTTGGAAAAAGTTTAGGGTTTAGATCCATAGAAAGATTTTGTTTAAGTTTATAAAAGTTCCTTTTAAATTATTTTATGGAATCTTCTAAAATTTACTATTTTTTTAACTCCAAAATTGGAAGGCTTATAGTAACAAAGAGAAATAAAAAAGTCAATCTCAGTTAACCAATTTCGTAGAAAATATTTATTTTCCAGAGATTTTTCTTTATTCCCCAAAGTCCCGACCTTTATATAAATCTGAGAAAATTGCTCATGGAATTTCTAGTCAGTGTTCGGTCTAATCCGCTATTTCATGAAAAATTTGTATACAGGCGAATCAACATTTAACAAGGCAAAAGAAATTATTTAGCTTCGCGAATGGTAAATTATATCTTTTGTTTTCGGATGAATTGTATAAGACAATGCTAATGGAATTTTATATTTGGACAAAAAAAATGTACTATTTGTAATTGGGATGTGATATGACTGGTCAAGAAATTTTTCATAAGTTCTTTTTGTTGAAACAAGTTTCATAGATTTAAGTTTCAACCAAAAAAAAAAGTTTCATAGATTTATATCAATAAGGGTTATTTATCACCCACTTTGTTCCAGTTTCTTGTTTGGTCCCCTATCTCTATAAAATACACAAATGACACTTTTTTTTGTATTTTCTGTTAAAAAATCGGTTGGGCATCTTATGATCAATATTTCCTTTCTAGATTTACCCTTAACATTTATGAACATGATGTGGCTGCCAAAAGTCAAAGAAAAATTAGGAGAGAAATCGAGACCAGAGACCCAAATTTGTGGGTAAACTCTCTCTCTTTTATATGTTCTATTTCACTCTAAAAAATTCGTAAAATCTCAGACCTTGATTTGGATATTGGTCGAAAATCTACCAATATTTCGGTGGTTGTATCACCGTCGTAAGTTTTATCCTCTTTTATGGTTCCCTATTTTCTCATTTATTATTCCCCTTTTTCTATATTATTACCATTTCCTCTTCATTATTACTCTTATTATTCTCCTGTCCATCAGACCTATCAATGTCTTCTTCTTCGACAACTCTAATGAAGCTCCATTCATGAAGGTTTCGTTTTTTCAGAAGACTTTTTGTTCTATTTTTTTTATATTCTCTCGGGAATCCATGCTTTCTCTTTCTCTTGTGGAATCCGATCGACGCAATTTTTTCATTCAACCGTCTATATATTAAGTTATAATCTTCCTCTATCCCATTCATCTTTCCACTTTCTTTGATTCTCCACCCACTTTTTCGCCACCTTTTAAACTTGTATTTCAAGCTCTTACTCTTATTTTTGTTCGGTTGGATATTCAAATTATGATCATCTTTTCGTGAAGGATGATCCTCATAACTAACATCATCTGACTCTTTGGAATGATCATTAATGAATCAGTTTGGACTGAGATACCTTTGTCCAAATTAGAAATTACAGGCTGACTGGTCTCTTTAGGAATTGAAGGTTCAAACTTGACATCCTGCAATAGTCCTTTGCATTCTTTTTGAACAACTTAAAACAAATCGAAAAGAAATCAAGTTCCTTAGATCCGTCATGAATACCAAGAAAAGCCACTAGTTTCTTCGAAAATCACAACATGGACTCTATCACCATTCGTCCTTGAGTCCATATTGAAGATTCTTACTTCCTAAACAGTAAATTTCATCAATACTTGTTTTACTACTTAAATCAATTTCATCCCAACCAATTGGGCTAACTGGTTGTTTAATGAAACCCTTTAATTGGAGCATCAATCGAATTATATCCACGATAAGTTGTTCTAGAAATTGTACTGTTAAAATCTAACTGCAAATTCTTTTTTAGATTTGGGTTTTAAAGAAAAAGTAACCTTCTACAACTTATCAAACTCTATTTTCAAGCAGACTAGAAAAATAATCCATGATCCGAATGATCAGACGTGAATTGACGTTCAATTAAACTAAATAAAAACTTTCCTTCTTACTCCTCCCTCTCGCCATTATATTATTCTTCTCTCTCCTGTATCTTCATCAACATTTTTTTCTTCAACATTTTAACGAGGAATAGTAAAGACAAAGATGAATAATAAAGAAGAGGAGATAAAAGATAAAAGAAAGTTGATGAAAAATACAAAAAGGAGGTCATCTGAACATTTTGCAAAGATAAGGGGCCACGGGGAAAACATATACTCCAATTACGGGGGCAATATGAAAATAATCCTATCAATAAAGCAGAATAGAGGTACATCAGTAAATGATGCAAAATTAATACATATTAGTATTAATATCAATTATTCTCTGAAGCTAGGGCAGAGTTCATAAAAGTAGGAAACCTGTAATATCCAGTTTATTAACAGCAGCATTTCCCTGTTTAGCCGGTAAACTCCATATCTATTCTCTCCCATCTCTCCAACTCAATTTTTTTTTTATCTAATTCCGTTTCCCCCATTGTTTCAGAAAAGTGAGAGAGAGAGAAACAACTTAAATTATATAAAAATACAGACTGAATTTTTACAAAGTTAGATAGAAAAAAAAACCCAAAACGGAGAAAGAAGGAGATCTTCTCCCCCGTTTTATTCCTTGAATGTTTCGACGGAATCTAGAGAGAGAGAGAGAGAGAGAGAGAGAAGATTTTTCATTTATTGAATCCGTTGTTCTCTCCAATAATTGTCAGTTTATCGTTATTATTCTTTTTTGATCGGTGATCTAGACAGGAGGTTTTTTTCCCTTTCGAGTATTTTTTTTTTCTTCTGATGATGATCTGTTCGTTGTTTCGGATGAATTAGTAAAAGAAGAAGTTTGAAGGTGAGGTTGAATTCTGTGGCGATTTGATATGAAGATGATTTTGGTGTATTATAGAAATTGTCTGTAATTTGTATGTATTAAAATAGAGCTTCGAGCTTGATTTTTTTATTGACGGCGGGAATCGATGGAGGTTGATTCATCAATGGCGGCAGAAACCGATCGAGATCCGTTGCAAAATCAAGACCTTAATTCAGATTCTACATCGATTTCTTCCATCGATAGACCTAGCGAGCAGCTCGGTGATACTGATTCAGGTGGTTTAACAGCTACATCGTCGTCTTCATCTCAACAGCAGCAAGGTTCTTCGGTAGCTGGACCAAGGCCGGCACCGACGTACTCCGTCGTTAATGCTGTAATAGAGAAGAAAGAGGATGGACCAGGGTCAAGATGTGGCCATACTTTAACTGCAGTTGCAGCTGTTGGAGAAGAAGGTACACCGGGTTATATTGGACCTCGCCTGATTCTTTTTGGTGGTGCTACTGCTCTTGAAGGCAATTCTGCAGCTTCTGGTCCACCTTCTCCCGCCGGAGGTGCTGGTATAAGTAAGTGAATTACATAATCTCTTCAATTTTGAAGTTTATTCGTGTTCTTTTACCTGCTATGTGACTGCTTAGCTAAGCATTTTATCATTTTATCCTGTTCTTTTCCAATTATGTTCCCCTCTTTTGATGAAAAACCCTAATGATTTGGCTTTTCAAATAATCCAAGATTCTCAGTTTGAAATATATTGAACTAGATTGAATCCTATAAAACCTTATTGGAAGAGATAGACGACTTCCTTCTATCTTTTCAGGCAACTCATTAGGTAAAATATTATGGAAAGGGAGATTGAAAAACCCTAGCTCTTTTGAGTTTCTAATTGTTGAGCTTCTTTAATGATGAAATTATATTGAAAAAGATTGGGTTTAATTTTAACTTATTAATGGAGCTAAGGAGGAGTGACGTATTTTACGATAACGGTTTTTCGTGAAACAAAAAGGAAAGAATCAAGTGAAAAGAAACTTATAAGTGCTCTTTCCGCAAATGACGTAGCGATTGTAACTATTGATTTGCAGGACTAGCGGGTGCAACTGCTGATGTCCACTGTTATGACGTGTTATCCAATAAATGGTCTAGGTAAGCTTAGTAATGTCTTATATTATTGGTTATAAATGCTGCCTTTACCATTCGCATGTGGTGGATTTATTGATTCTAGAAACTTTCTATTTTCTGCTTTTCATAGGCTTCTTCCTTTGGGAGAACCACCGTCACCGAGGGCAGCCCATGTGGCAACTGCTGTGGGTACCATGGTGGTTATTCAGGTTAGAACAAAGGCTAAATAGCTAATATACACATTTTTCTTGCATATATCTTGTCATTTGATAAAATGTATGATTTACCTTTGCTCAGGGTGGAATCGGTCCTGCAGGTTTATCGGCAGAGGATCTACACGTTCTTGACCTCACACAACAGCGCCCCCGATGGCACAGGTGACTTTTTAGTAGGGCTGCTTGAACATACTTTGAGTTATACTCATCTTAGTTTGTCTGAAGTATACTTCGAATGTTGCCTGCTCTTCTAATAGGGTTATTGTTCAAGGACCTGGACCAGGGCCACGATATGGACATGTTATGGCTCTTGTGGGGCAAAGATTTCTCCTTGCAATTGGTGGAAATGATGGTTAGGGAACTTATTTTGAACTTTACTTCACCACATGTGCAACGAGAATTTGTTGTACTTTGAGGTTTTTACTGAATTTTTGAAAATGTTGTTCTATATTAGGGAAGCGACCTTTGGCCGATGTTTGGGCTCTAGATACAGCTGCCAAGCCTTATGAATGGCGTAAACTGGAACCGGAAGGGGAAGTTCCTCCGCCATGCATGTAAGTTCCTAATATGAATCTTTTAACAGTAAAAGTAAATTAATTATTAAATTCCATTGTTAGCTGTGATAAAGATTATCTCTACATTCAGATTGTTTATGCCGTTTTTAGTTAAACATAGATCTATACCAAAAGTGACACGCTTGATAGTTCCTTAATGTTATACAACATCTTCTAGCAGTTACAATCATTATTAGAAAAATATGAACTCAGAAATGATTCGTGATCCTACAAAACGTGGGTTTCAAGTCCACCTAGTAGTTCCAAGTTCTTAAATGTCTCTGTGACTGTGTTACCAAATATTCTTTGAGAAGTTTAACGACATGAAGCATATATTCTTAAAAAACATTGTGTGAGGTGGAATATTAGCTAGCATGTTGTTTTAAGAAAAGGATTTAGGCAAATTTTTGATGTCTGCAATTTGAGTTAATTAATGACTAACCGGCAAACTGCGCTTTCTTGTGTATTAATTGTATGTTGGGTGTAGTTGAAAAATGAAATAACTTCCAAATCTTCTAAGGTAAATTACTTCAGAAGAAATTTGGTGTTTCTGAAACGACTATACACAGAAATATTTTTAGCTATTCAGCAGAAGTTTGGGTTTCATGAATTAATTATACAGAACGGAACAGAAATATTGGAGAAAGGATTACCACGTGTTTGAAGGGGAGAATAGGCGAACAATATTAAATGCCTTTTTTCAACTTCAGGAAACACCCAAATACTTCTCATTCAGTTGGTATTGAGATGTTTGGATTAACCATATTGGTTTCTTTATTTATTGTACTCATTGAGATTTTATTTGTTTGGTCTAGTAGGTGTTACTATTGCATTGTTAGATGCTGAGGTTAGCCTTAGAATTCATTTGATTATGTAGTGTTGTTACGTCATTTCTGAGTGGTTTTTTTCTGTTGTTAAATTCTCTCATTTTCACTGTAGAAACCCGTCAGCTTATTACAAAAACCTGGCATCTGAATGCGCTGGTGTTTGACTGATTTTCAGGAGAACCCGGAAGTGTATTAAGAAATTCCTCAGAATTATTATTTTACTAACTCAATGTATTTGCTTTGTAAGTGTGTGCATGTTAAACATGTGTCAACTGTACATTGAAGTAAAAAACAATATTTTCCTGGAGCAGCATGTTAAAGTAGACAGTAGGTAAATTTAATGGGATCACACGTGAAACATGCAATCCATATTTACCGTTACTCTCTATTTGGGTTGAGTTGCTAAACTGTATATCGCGAAACTATGAACATTTGTTTTTGACAGGAGAATGGTACTAACAAGATGATTATTTCACTTTTTTTTTTTGAAAATTTGAATTAATATTAAAACGAAAAAGAGCTAGTTTTTAAACTTAGCAGCTAGTTTTTCTTTAATAAAAAAGAAGTTAAGACTTAGCTAGTTGCTATACACTTATCTTCCTGCTTATCTTATTATGCCAAGTACTGATGCGAGAAATGTTTATTTATCTCGATCTATTTTAATAGGTATGCTACTGCAAGTGCACGATCTGATGGTCTTCTTTTGCTTTGCGGAGGAAGGGACGCAAGTAGTGTGGTGAGCTAAAATGAGAACTGCCTAAACGGCATTTGTGTCATATATAGCTATTCATGTTTGGATCTGTTCCCTGAAATCTGCATTGTATGCACATTATCCTTTTTACATCAGAGAGGATATTAACACAAATTTTGAATTATGTACAGTAATTCAAAATTCTCCATTTCTTGAGGAAAGAATTCTCGTGACAAATCTACTCTGGGAGGATATTAACACAAATTTTGAATTATGTACAGTAATTTTCTCCTTAAGGTCCTTCAATAGTATTAATTGACTTCCATAACTTCTAATCTGTTAGCGATTCTTTCGCAGCAGCAAAAATTTGAGAAACTGTCAATTTAGCCAGGATGCCCTTGTAAAGTACAAAACAGATCAGAACAGAACATGGTCGACATATTGCGGAATGAATCAAACTACTTTGACCTTCACTGTGAAATAATAGAGAGAGAAGACCCTAATAAGTAAGAGAGACATGGAAATTCTGGGAAGAACCCAATTATTCAACTTTCTACCGACTACCATATAAGTAAGACATGAAAATTCAAGGTTGAATAGTTGGGTTCCTCCCAGAATTTTCATTGACCTTCACTTAGGTATTAAGACAGAGGAAAACTGGTAACCTTAAGAAGAGTGGTCCCTAGTCCAAAGTAGGACTGTTTGAAAAGATCAGAAATTAGGAGAGCAGTGGCAAAGGACAAAGGATAGGAGGAGCATTTTCTCCTTCCTCAGTGAAGGCATTCGGCATGAAAATCGTCCCCTATGAACCACACAGTAACTCTGGTGTAGCAAGAGCTATAACTTTGAATCTAGTTAGGTTTATCAGGGCCTAGTTCTATGGCTGTGGACTCTTTAGGTGAACTAGAACAAACCCGAAGGTGAAGCTGAACGGCAAAGGTTATCTTTACTCCATCATGCACTATTGCACTGGATCATGGAAGAAACCTCTACTGTTCAAGTGTTTCTGCTATAAAGACTTAAAGAGTACTTGATATAATTACCAACTAAACTGCACTTTTTGTTAGCACAGCAGAAATATACAGCTAAGTAGTCCACATAATGAACATAATATTGGGGTAGTGTTACTTAAACCAACCATTTGAAATATTTGCCCTTATTCTGCATCTGTTAATCAGTTTGTGTAAAATTAACCTCTTTTTGTTGGTTTTATCATACAATTTTCTAGGGAAGAAAGTCAGTTTATCCTGTTAATTGTATTTCTTCCTGTGCAGCCAATGGCAAGTGCATATGGTCTTGCAAAGCACAGGGATGGTCGGTGGGAATGGGCAATTGCTCCTGGTGTATCTCCATCGCCAAGATATCAGCACGCAGCAGTGAGTTTTCTTGTATTTTGTTCATTAATCTGTTTTTATCTGCAACCGGATTATTTTTCACTTACCCTTATTACACTCTCTAGGTTTTTGTTAATGCACGACTTCATGTATCTGGAGGTGCACTAGGTGGTGGTCGCATGGTAGAAGACTCCTCAAGTGTTGCAGGTACTCTCAGTTTCCCCGGAGGGACATTTTCTTGGGGGATTTTTTTTACTATACTTATGAAGCATAGGGTATATGATAGTAGATGGTTTAACTTTGGCCTAGATAAATAACATATCTTGTTTTACTTGTTTATTTCCCCTAGCGGTGGTTGCATCACTCTACTTTGCCACGTACCGTATTTTAACATATTTCTGTTAGTTCTTAAACAGTGCCAATATATAGTATTATACTAAACCTAATTATTGTAATAGATTTAGTATGCACTTGATTCTCATCTGCAATAGTTCGACTCCCCTTTGAGGACATATATAACAGCCTATTAACCAAAACCAGCATAGTATGAACACAAGAAAAGAAAAATCATTTAAGTGTTTGACTGCAATTTTGAGGAAAACAAAGTATTATAATTCTCTCTTATGTTTTTCTCCAAAACCTGGAAACGTAGTTTGGTTCTAGCGTTTAATGTGTTAGGACATGAAAAAGAAAAAGATTACCATAGCATTTGACTACATATCTGAGGAAAGTAATGAACTTTAGTTCTACGTGCTTGTCTCTAAAACCAGTAACGAGATTATGTATTATAGGCTTATGCATATGTGAGGTCAGACATGTCAAAGACTACAATGTAATAATTAACAATTCACAAATTAATTGGACTTGGATAAATAGATATACATATCTGAGGTACCTTGCTTGCTTTTGATCCTACCCATCTGTGAAATGCAATGGTCTGTAACTCTGTATAAAGAATACGTGCTTTGGTCTAATAATCATCATCCCAGACCTCTTAGTAAGATGTGCAACTGAGAACTTGGAATTGTTGAGTATTAGCTCAAAAAGTGTCCATTTAATTATTGAAGTCCATTTAATGATTGAAGAAGACAAACTTATCACTAACGAAACTAAATGAGATTTCAATTTTCTAGCATCATATCACCCTGAAGAAGCCTGCTGACCTAATAATGGTAGCAAGGAATGAAATTTCGGAAGATATGAAAATGGAAATATTTCGGTCATTTCGACCGAAATATTTCAAAATTTATTTCCTTGACAAGGCATTGTTAAGATAAATTTTGTTAAATTTTGGTAGACATGAAAATGGAAATATTTCGGTCATATTTCAAATTTTTAATTCCTTGAACGATAGATGGATGTGTGATACTTTTTAAGCTGGTTTTTAACTTCAGAATATCAATAATCCCTGAACAACAGGTGTTGTTTACTGTTATCTCATATTCTTTTCTTCTTGTTTAGTGCTGGATACTGCAGCAGGAGTTTGGTGTGACACAAAAGCTGTTGTGACAACTCCTAGGACAGGAAGATATAGTGCTGACGCAGCTGGTGGAGATGCAGCTGTCGAATTGACGAGGCGCTGTAGGCACGCTGCTGCTTCTATTGGTGACCTGATCTTCATTTATGGCGGACTACGTGGTGGTAGGATATGAAATTGGCTTTCTGCCTTTATTGTTTCAAAGTACCAAGTAGGTGAATGATTATAATATAACTGTTTGTATTGCTTTAGCAGAGTAGCATCTGCTTAAATCCCTATAGTAAACCCATCACTGCACAGATATAAATATTATTTTCTTAATATTAATTCAAATTGTTAAAAAAAAGGTGAATGATTTTGTACAGTGTCTTCTTTTAGATCAAGAAAGCAAGTACTTACTTTCTATTACGTTTTGATAATTTTCACTTGGAAAGAATGAACTAGTCACTGTTAGTCTGTTACCATCACTTCGTATACACTATATTAGAATGTTATAATTATCATGTTCGTAGAGGTTATAGCTAGGAGTCCAAGTTTGGGTCTGTTTCCGCAAGTTTCCTTGAGTTGTGGGAAGACTAAAACTGTAAAGTGGACCCTAAGGACTGGGGCGGTGCACTTAATTTGCTATTTTTTTTTTTAATTTCATTCCAGAAGAGAGCTAATAGTACCTTGCTTTCTTTCTTTCTTTCTTTTTATGCTTTAACTTGCTTTGAGATTCATAGAAAATTTAGTTACTTATTCTAGCAAAAGCTTCTAAGGTGTTAAGTTATATATATTTACATCTAGATCTTCTAAGCAGGGTTATTTCTCTTCTTCCTCACCGAGGTTGATGTAAAATTCCATTATGAACTATATGGTTCTGTTTGGAGCCCAAGCTAGTCTTGTTGTAGATCTGATGTCCCAATTGGAATTAGCCATTGAACTGGTATTGAGAGAGGGTTACTCACCGAAGCACAGTTTATAAAATGTGACCAGTGGAATAGCCTTTTTGATGTTTAGCCTACAAAACAATCTGATCTGTTACTATTTTTTCCCTCCCAAAGTATTACATGGCATGCGAAAGGCAAGATTCTATAGCAACTATAAGAATCAGGGTTAACCTCAAAATTTCTAAAAACAGGTATAAAATACTTCATCTAAAAGAAACTGGCACGAGGATTTCAGTAGTACTTTAAAGTAGAATTTTGAAAACCTGGACAGTGTTTACTCACAGTGTCTTGGGCCTGGGCATCGTCCTGGACAGTGTTCACATTCTTGGTACTTTGGTAGTGCCATTACTATATTAAAAAACTCGTAATCCCATAAGAAAAGCCAAGTTCATATAGCTTCTTTCAACCATACCTACTTAATGACTCGTAGCATTATGGTACTATAACCTGTATTTGATTGAAGTATCAAACTTACTCCATTTTTGTGCATATAGGGCTTTTGCTGGATGATCTACTCGTTGCTGAAGATCAGGCTTCTGCTGAAACAACATCTGGAGCTTCACATGCCGCTTCAGCTCCTGCTACATCCAATGTACAGGCTGGAAGGTTAACTGGAAGATATGGGTTCCTTGATGACAGAACAAGGCAAGGAATTTCCGAAACAACTGCTGATGGGTCAGTTGCACTAGGAAGTCCTGTGGCTCCTCCTGCAAACGGGGATATGTACACTGATATAAGCACTGAAAATGCCATGCTTCAGGGACCTAGGTGAGCTATAATACCTTCATTAGTGGATGGATATGCTAATTATCGAATCAGGATCTTTGTTTTCTCTAGTCTCTGGATGTACTTAGAATAGATAATGCTGCAGGAGACAAAGCAAAGGCTTTGAGTACTTGGTTGAAGCCTCAGCTGCAGAAGCTGAGGCTATTACTGCTGCACTTGCTGCAGCCAAAGCCCGACAAGTTAATGGAGAAGCTGAACAACTACCAGAGAGGGATCGTGGGGCAGAGGCTACCTCAAGTGGAAAAGATATGTCTACACTGATTAAAATGCAAGATTCTAATATGACAAATAACACCCCTGCTCTTGGTGTTCGACTACATCACCGAGCGGTCAGTATAACTATTCTATACCCATCTGCAATTTTCTCTGATGTTGGTTTGGCATTATAAAAGACATAGTTACCATGGTTCTGTGTGCTGCTCTAAGTCGTCCAATGGATGCAGGTTGTTGTAGCTGCAGAGACTGGGGGAGCTTTAGGTGGTATGGTCAGACAGCTCTCAATTGATCAATTTGAAAACGAAGGACGGAGAGTTATATATGGTACTCAAGAGAGTGCAACTGCTGCTAGGAAGTTATTTGATAGGCAAATGTCCATTAATAGTGTGCCAAAGAAGGTAACCTTATATTTCCCCGGATTGATGAGAAGATAAAGAAAAACTGTTCATGTAGATGTAGGTTTGCATGACAATCATACTATTTGGAGAAGAAAATTCATTAGGCATCTAGTATCATAATAGTTTTGCTTGGAGGTTCCTTATCTACAGGCTTCCGGATGTAGTTCTGAAATGGAAGCAGTAGATGATTTTATCGATTTTGAGTACCAAGTCTCTCAAAATGAAAGTGAATTTGAAAATGCCAACTCTTCTTCTTCGTTGTCTTCCTAGAATTAAAGAGAAAATCTGATGAGCATGCTATGCAATATAGAACTACCCGTGGTTTAGGTTGAGCTTCAATATTTGTTGTATTTTGTTACTTGATTCCCTTTCAATTAAATTATTATATGACGCAGTTCATTTCTCGACCAGCAATTCAATTCACGATCTGGAGTGTCTCGTGTCTAGTCCATTTCTCTATTTGGCCAATCACCAATTAGACAATCCCCCTACGGTGGTCAATTGTCATTTTTATGCATTCCTTATTTCTGGAACTCCGATGCCTTCATAATCCTTTTTTTTCTTTATACCATTTCTCAGGTGATAGCACATCTTCTAAAGCCACGTGGATGGAAGCCTCCTGTGCGTCGGCAGTTTTTCTTAGATTGCAATGAAATGGCAGATCTTTGTGATAGTGCAGAACGGATATTTTCTATTGAACCAACTGTTTTACAAATCAAGGCGCCTGTAAAGATATTTGGTGACTTGCATGGGCAATTTGGGGATCTCATGCGCCTCTTTGATGAGTATGGATCTCCATCAACCGCTGGAGACATATCGTAAGTCCCTTCACCTGAATTTCAATGCCCTCATTTTCATGTTTTCTCAGTATGGATCTCCTCTATTTTCTCTTTCTAAAATGAAATGCTTGCTTTTTTTACACTTTCATCTCCGATTTGAAACCACTTTGAGACGAAGAAAAAAGGAAGATAGAGGTTCCATATCTCCAGGTTAATGATTTCCATTGAGCAGGCCAAACATAGGCATCACTCTGGTGATTAAGAGACAAAATTTTACATGTGTGCATATCTTAGGATAAAAATGAATGGCAACAACAACCACTGAAGGTTTATCTGAGACGTCAAAAGAAGGATCTAAAGCCCAAATTTTGATTTGGCATGTCCTAGATTAAGGATCCATTTGGGAGCTTGAATAGTTTGGGAGTAACCAAATTGGTTCCGCTTTGTAAATATTATTGGGGTGGTCAAGTGCAGCCAAACATCTTTAATGTCTTTGGTGTACCTTATAATGTCTTTAATACCTTAGCACTTTAGAAGATCAAAAGTCTAGAAGTAAAGATAGTATGGGATGTCAAGGGTTAGGTTAATGCTTTAAGGGTTGTCTTCATGCTGTTTGAGGACAGTCAATATTTTCTTATCAGTAGCTATTAAAGCTACCTATATTTGTGATGCAAATATACCTCTGAGTGACGCCTAAGGGTTCTAGCTTTTACCAGTGTGATACTAGTGGTTATTTATCTTATAATACAATTATTTTCTTCTTCAGTTCCCTTTCTCAATTTCTGGCCTACATCTTAGCTTTGGAAAACCGGGCATATTGAAAAATTTATTTATTTAGCACCGCCTCGATCTTCCTTACAATACAATTATTTTCTTCTTCAATTCCCTTTCTCGTATTCTGTCCTACATCTAAGCTTTGGAAAACCTGGCATATTGAAAGATAAATTGAATTGTTTCAAAAAAAGATAAATTGAATTAGCACCGTCTCAATCTTCCATGTATGTTTTCTAGAGCTTCTGAAGTTTTGACGAGATGATGCTCATGCTCTTTCCTTTTGTATTTGATGTTCAATGTTTCCAAACTGGTATATTGGATATTAATGTGTGTAGAATCTTGGAGGGCTATAAACCTACATCACTCCAGCTAGAGTCAGATTTCCTTTAGGCTTTATCCATTATGTTTGTTATGTTCGACATATAGGTATATCGACTATCTTTTCTTGGGTGATTATGTTGACCGGGGACAACACAGTTTGGAAACTATTACTCTTCTGCTGTCTTTGAAGGTATGACTAGTGTATATCCGACTCATAGTTCTTTCCTTATACTCTCTTGTTTCCTTTTTAATTTCTTTTCCGGAATTGAGATTAGCTAAAAATAACCTGCATTACTTTTCGGATTTCAGGTTGAGTATCCACATAATGTACATTTAATTCGTGGAAACCATGAAGCCGCTGACATAAATGCGTTATTTGGCTTCCGCATTGAGTGCATTGAGCGCATGGTATGTCGTTTAAATGTAAAAGCATATATAAGTTTTATTCCTCGTGTCAGCTTCTTGCTCTTGTCAACATTATCCTCTTGATGATAGGGCGAACGAGATGGAATCTGGGCTTGGCATCGAATAAACCGGTTGTTTAATTGGCTACCTCTGGCGGCCCTTATTGAAAAGAAAATCATTTGCATGCATGGTGGAATTGGTCGGTCGATCAATCATATCGAACAAATAGAGAGCCTTCAACGCCCTATAACAATGGAAGCAGGCTCAGTTGTTCTTATGGATTTATTATGGTTAGTTCATTCAGTTTTATTCTTCTTTTTCATTCGGATAAATTTGCCACTTCATATTATTAGGTTTGTGAGTCATAATTTTATTTTGAATTCCATTTTTCAGGTCTGACCCTACAGAGAATGACAGTGTTGAAGGGCTACGGCCGAACGCTAGAGGTCCTGGTTTAGTTACTTTTGGGGTTAGTTCAACTCTTTTTATCTCTCTTGTAGTTGGTATTGACAATAATATTAGAGGCATTGAATCCATATAGTTATGTTTCAGTATCCAAATAGAAGTTGCATGTATCACGAGAAATTTGACCAATGATCAGTGGTTGAGAGGAAATTCTAGAATTGTTGGAAACACGTATGTTCTGTTTTTTTGTTTGGTATGGTTCACCGACTTGAATGTAGCAGAAATAAGAAATAAATCTGAATGTTAGATGTTCAACAATGTTACTGAATGTGTCTCGTAAAATTGGGGTATGTGGAACCTTTAAGATAGATATTTCATATAGAGTGCTGCTGTTCTATTGTTTTGGCTCACTCCTTCTAGTTATATACCTTTGCATATTATCCCCTAAAAAGCAAAGAAAGGAAGTTGAAACAACTCCAATTTAGAGCTTCCATAGAAAGAGGTGATGGATTTCAAGTTATTTGTCTTGATCTGATCGCTTACTTGCTTTTCGGCTTTACATTGTTTATTGTCATTCATTCTTATTCATGCTTGTTATCGTTTTGTGCTTATAAAATTAAAATTTGGCCACTTATAGTACTATGGAATTTCTCTAGTTAACTTTAGATCAAGGTTACCTGGTACGCGGATCGCTCCGGTACGTGGTACGGGTACTGGTACGCGGAACGCTACCATGTGAGTATCGGGTACGCTAGGGGTATACTTCTCCGGTACACCATTTTCGAGTTCAGTACGTTTTGGACTATTTTTCATAGACAATAAATACTCTCTATGATGCATTTATAATAGATACACCTACTCTTAGACATCATTTCTCCATCAAACTTACAATCTAACAAGCCAATTAAAAAAGTTCTTGTGGTTTAACTACCCAATCAGTCGAATTTATAGTTTTCTACAAAGATTTTAGGTTAATTAAGACTAAAAATTGCGGTACACTAATTGTGGGGTACTGGATCGCGAACCCACCCAAAAAGGGTACGAAATTCGGGTACGGTGAATCGAGTACGCGTTACGTAGGGTGGAGGAGAGTATCTGGTAACCTTGCTTTAGATCTTGTTCCAAGTAATATTTTTTCATGTGTCATGGAGTTATGCTGTGCTGTTCCTATTTTTTTTTCCTTCACGGGATCTGAAAATTCTCAATATAATTGTATGTGCTTTGTAGCCGGATCGTGTTATGGAGTTCTGCAACAACAATAATCTACAGTTGATTGTACGTGCACATGAGTGTGTAATGGACGGTTTTGAACGTTTCGCTCAGGGACATCTGATTACTCTTTTCTCAGCCACCAATTATTGTGGTACAATCGCTTCTCACATTCTTTTCCATGATTCTATGTGAATTAAACTATTTTCCAATTCAGCCTGTAAAGTTCATCTCATTTTTAATTGCTTATTGCAGGTACTGCAAATAATGCAGGAGCTATCCTAGTATTAGGAAGAGACCTTGTAGTGGTTCCAAAACTCATTCATCCTTTACCACCAGCGATTACCTCACCCGAGACATCCCCGGAGCGCCACGTGGATGATACATGGATGCAGGTATCCTGCATGTTCTTTTTCCTTCTTTATTTTTAACCAACTTCACTGACCTTTTTTCTAATAAGTTTGTGAGCATCCAACTTAAAGCCAATTGGCTATGAGTAAAGACACTCAATATATTTTGCCCTTGCCCACGTGGGACTGTTCTCACAGACTCACGAACCTTTCACATGTGGCCCTCTTTAAACCTAAAACATGCCCAGTCGTAAAGATCTACTCCACAACAAACATGGTTTCACTATGTATGAAGAACAAGATTACAGAGATCTCTCGAGAACTCCATATGCTTGAAATCATGCGCCCGTTCTTTTACCCAAAAAATAAGAAATAGAATGCTTCCGTTGCAATGATAGCCGTCCTTAAAAAATTGTTTATCGGATTCAGGTTTGAGATCGACCTGTATTCTAGACACATTTTCAAAAATGAGTTTGTGAGTTTCCGACTCGAGACCAATTAGGAATGAGTAGAGATGCCTTGAATATTGTTTACATGGTCATGGGACTTCCCTTTCTGCATGGTGAGACTATTATCATACACTCTTGCGGTCTTGCCTTGATTCATTTGTTCGTTCTTCTTGTGAAATCAGGAGCTTAATGCTAACAGACCACCGACACCAACCAGAGGCCGACCTCAAACTACAAATGATCGTGGTTCTCTTGCATGGATATAAAGATCTCTTCAAACGTTTGATATTCACTCAATGGTTAAGGAAAAAAGCCCAATATAATGCTTTCGGGTACTGTTTGGGCTTCTCAAGTATTATAGAAGTTTCTTGCTACATGTAATTTTGTTCTTGGATCTAAGTTTGCAGCTTCGGAAGGAGAGTTATTTGTTCGGTTGCATGTAGGAGAAAGAAATGACAAACCAGGAGGGTTTATAAGATTGTAAAACCAGAAAGGTGTATATGATGGGATCAGTCACTGATCACTGAACAAGAACTTCTCAGCATCGTGTAAATTGAGCCATAAGCAAGTAAGCGTGTTTCTTCTCTCTCTCATTTGTAGTTGGTGTGTGTTTTATTAGATTATTGTTTCTTTCATTTTTTTGGTTCTTTAGCCATTTTTGCACAATGACATATAAAGCCTTAATCAGTGTATTATTTAATGTGAAAAATATATTTATGTTAAGCAATGGAGTGTTGGTTTATGATACTGCTCCTATTATGGCTTAAATACTACTATATTTTTTTGTATACAACTTCTTGGTTCTTGGGTCCAAAAACTCAACCATAGTCTATTACATTTTGAAAACCATATCAAGTTCAATACGAGACCTCTATGAAATCTCTAGGCAACAAAAGGTCTCCCAAATATACACACGTCTTTCCAACAGAATTAAAGAAACTCAGAAAATCCAAAATGGGTGTGGGCAATCATTTGGAATATGCAAACACCATCCCTCGTAAAATTGTTTCTGTAGAAATGTTGCACTAGAGTTCTACCAGTTAAAAAATGAAAGAGTTAAATACACAGGAAATAATATTAATTTTAATATATGTCGTCAACTAATAGTAGAACATGTGTTATTATAGCAGGCCGACTTGTCTTTTTAACTTTCTAGGCTCTAAATAAAATTTCAAAAAAAATTTTGAAGGACAATTTCAATACTCTTTTTTAAGGTCAAAAATACATTTTGTTCAAAAGGGAAAGTGAGAACACAAAGTTTTTTCAACGGTTAAAAAGGGAAAATGAGCAGGGGCAGACCAACGTAGGGGCCGTGTGGTCACGTGGCCTCATGGTCCAAGGTGAGTTTTCAATTAAATGAGGTTAAACTGGCTATAAAAAAACATGGAAGTAACAATTCTGTACAAAGATTAGGCCTTAGCCTGCTGAGTGAGAGTGAGCGGAAAGCGTAAGAGGTAGGTGTTCGACTCCCTCCACGCTTTTGTATTTCTTCCTTATAAGTCCGTACTCTCAAATAAGTTCATGTTTGGGTCTTTTTGTTGTTTCTTGTGACCTTTGCTAATCTATTTTCTCCATATTATTATTATGTCTTCTTTTTGTTTTTTCATTTTTCTCACATATGTATATACTAGGTATAGCCCGTGCCTACGGCACGGTAAAAACAGAGTTTCAAACATAAAATGTAATTTTTAGGACACTTGAAATAACATTTTTTTTAAGCCGCGACTTTGGGGAATAAAGAAAAATCTCCGGGGAATAAATTCTCCGGGGAATCCAGGTTTTTTGTGAAATCTCTAGGGAATACTTTTCTATGGGGAACACATTTTTCTTTTATAACTTACACCTCTTTCTTCTTTCCCTCTTCTTTCTTCTTCTCCGGAGAAAAACTTATTCATCTCATATTTTTTCCTTCTCTATCACTTCTCTTACTTATCTTCCTCAAATCTCAAACACATACTAACTTTATTTATCTAAAATCAACAACAAAGTTAGAGAGATAAAGAGGAAACAAATATTCTAAATCCTAGAAATCATCAAACAAAATATTTTGAAGTTCTTAATACATCTTCCATGGGATGTCCAAAACAAGTTTCTTCCTCCATTAATCCTCCTCAAGATAAACACATTATAAACCCTAAAAATCAATTAATTTTGAAAACAAAGCTTTGAAAAATAAGATGAAGAAAAGAAGAAACTTGGAAAGAGTTTAGGGTTTAGAACCCTAGAAAGATTTTGCTTAAATTTATAAAAGTTCTTTCTAAATTCGTTTATGGGATCTTCTAAAAAATTAGTTTTGTTTAACTCTAAAATTGGGAGCCTTATAACAACAAATAGATATAAAAAAGTCAATCTCAGTTGACCAATTTTGTGGAGAATTTATATTCCCCAGAGATTTTTTTTATTCCCCAAAGTCGCGGCCTTTTTTTTATGATCTTCATCATCCATTGAATAATATTAATAAAACACAAAAATGATTATGAGATCTTCGTACCTAACATTGTAGATAAAGATATGAAATTACCATTATTATCCATAAGGATTGAACTTCCGGTACATTAGTTGATAATATTACACCAGCCAGAGCTAATATTATTCCATGGCCAAAAATATTGAAGTTACGGGACATTAGTCGTTCTTTGGACAAACATTGGAGGATTCCATGGCCAAATTTGACAGGTCTGTACGCACACCATAACTACTATTTCCTAGTAGCACAAAAATGCTCACAAGGTACTCTTTGTAAATGGTATCAAAATCATTAATCAAAGCATTATGTCTTTGACCTGCAAGACAAAGTCAAAGTATAAACATTAGAGAAGCTTAACCATAATTTTGTATTTGGAACAATTTCAAAAGTTCCAATTCTACATATTTCTTAGTTGTTAGGTTAGATTTTCCTTGTCCTTTATAGTTTTAGACAAAGAGTTCTGAATGTATATCTGAAGAGACAAACACTACAGACAAAAACATTTGGCCAATGAAATCCAAGCAGAATAATACACAAAATAAGATCTATTACATTCTTTCAAATAAATGTGCCAAGACATTGAATTAGACATGCCAAACTAACATTTGAGTGTTGAAAGAAAACAGAAATTATCTTCACCAAATCAAAGAGACATGACAATGCATCGTCATAACATGAAGCTATCCATAACAAACTAACTAAGGAAATAGAATAAGTAGAATAAGCCAATGAAGGTGAGAAAGAAGTGGCAGGTGCGACTGTTTGATCTTGGCAATTACCATGAGTTCAGTGAAAGATGTTGTGGTAATAATTGGTTTCTTATTAGGCCTATGATATATACTTGTGATCATCTTCTAACCTTTCTCACAGTTACCTCCATAACCCACTTATGGAAAAGAAAATGAACATGATCTACCAAGCCTAACTTTGTTTCTCCATTGGTATAGTTGTGTTGCAGTAACTGTAGTTTTCTTTGCTTACTATCAAGATTCGAAATAACGTTTGGTTCTTCTAATTACTTAATAATATACTTCAAATTTTTTGTCTATTAGGATACTTGAACCTGATTTAGTTTTTATTTTTTGTTATTCTAATTATAGACTGATAACACAAACGTAAAAAAAACAGAATATGGATATAAGGAATAGAATACGAATATATCTTAATGAGGGGGAACATGAGCAGTTAAGATGAAGATGTATCTAAAGGCTATAATTTTCCATGATCTATTATGAACATAAAATCGTCTTCTCTGCTAGACCGACCACTTAATATTAAATACGCATGAAAGTGAATTTGCCAATTAGAGAAGAAGGAAAGTAGGAAGATTACCAATTTTACCAGATGAAGAATGCTTAGGGACAATAAAACCTACTTATGTCTCATCTTTCTTAGTTAAATTGTCACCACAATGGAAACGTGAAGCAAAGAATCATACAAAAAAACCAATGTTTAAGGCTTCTTCCCATTTTGTTTGACCTTTTGAGAGATCCAACTTATTAAGGATTTTCATTTATTCCTAAATTACCCATATTTACTTTAGAATATTACTATGAAAACTACATTGGAAGTGAGGTGGAGAGAGATATTTTCTAATTAATTTTATTTTGAAAATATATTTATAGGAAGGGCAGTTGTGACATTTACATTAAAAAAGGTGGTCAAATTTGAATTTATGAAATATATGAGGCCAAAATGGAAATAACTCAATTTTTATTGTTCCCAACCATTGTGATATTTTTTAGCTCCCTCAATTGGAAGCCTTAACAGCAAATAGAAAAAGATTTGGAAAATTTCAGTTGGCCAGTTTCTGGTGAAAGTCTTTATGTTCCTGTAATGTTTTGGGATACCCCAAAACCAGGACGTTTTGATGTTACCATTTGATAACCCGTTTAGGCTATGTTTCATTTGTGTTCCTGTTTATATATCGATTTGTACACCAGGAAGGGTGTGATAATAAACTGCAACAGAAAGAGGCTAAGAACGAAACAACGACGTTATAATAAACTGCAAGAGAAAGAGGAAGCACGCATTAAACTGTAGTAATATGGCTGAATGGTCAAATCAATTATTAGTTTGTCATGAACAAAGTATAGAATGTTACGAGTTCTACAGTGGTATGTATGAAAAACACTACAGCATTGTTACGGACACATTTTGATTGCAAGCACGTTGAACTGGAAGATCTAAAGCTAGGTTAAAAATAGGACGAAGAGCTGAGAAACAACTAGGACTAGTAACATAGCACGGCAGTTCCTCATTTTTCATCTAAATACGTTATATTACAAAGGGAATCAAACCATGTATAATTAATAATCGAAACGAAGAGCCCATGAATCAATCAACCGATTAGGTCATGTGGAACATCACAGAAACAATTGAAATCTAAAGAACAACTATTAGGTTTCGTTCTATTTGAAATAACACCGAGAACTAACTTTGATAAGACACTTTGCGTACTGATCAATCTTATTGTAATACAAGAAAATAAAAACATACATAGGAATCAGTTTCTACAAAACTGACTGCAACTCTAGATGCAATTCACATCAAGAGGAGAACATAAAATGAAACTGACAAGGCAAATTACAGTGACATCGTTCCGCAATAAAAATTACTTCTGGCACAAACACCAAACTAATACTCTTAATATGATATAGTACCAATTTAGAGTTCCTTAAACACACCAAACAAATCTCCGTTGACATAATCGTTATCAACCAAGCTGACCAAGAAATAAGTGTTTTGTACCTGCAAATATAGAGAATATTGACTAATTACAATCACAAACAAAAATATTCCCCTTGTACACAGGAAATCGAAAGTCGGATAATGTTCTGTTTATGACCCCATATGTGACGGTGGAGATGATTCAAGGGTACATTTAGAGGTTGTATTTGATGCCCATGCCACTGAACGATACTCGTAAAGAAGCAAACTGTTCTCAAACATTTAACCTCATAAAAAGTGAGAAAGTTTTTTAATTGGAAATGAGCCACTAATTGTGGATGAACTTTTGAAGGAATGGGCCTCATATTGTTTCCAAGACAGACCATAGTTCATTTTACTCGTATGATGTAACTTGTAAGTTGATTCTTCGAAGAAAGTAAGTGTATAAATACAAGGTAAGGGGAAGGGAACTAACCGATTCCAATAAACTCTTTGTCGAGTCGCCTTCTGGGTACATGCGTGCCCAAACCTTGGTCCAGATCTCAAAAGCCTCATCCTTCCACACAACAAAGCTAGCAGGGTCAACAACAGTTGGTTGGATAATCTCCTTTGCCGGGAAAACACCCCATGTCACGGCATTCACGTCAGCCGGACCAACATTTGACAAGGATTTTCCTTCTTTGTTCACTGCTATGTATGTAAGAGATGGGAAGCCCTTGCTTTTCTCAATCAGACCTTTCAACCTTTCCTCCGAACAGAAAAATTCAAGGTATGCCTTCTGGTAGACATATCCACCTGGTCCACCCCAACCTAGAGAAATTTGCCAATGAGAATGTCAGAATTTGTACACAAATAAGTCTGACAACCCGATTCGATTACTGTCTGGTTTGGTTTTTAAAAAGTTGGTTCATAAAGGTATATATCGCCTGTTAGAAATAGACCACTTGACTGATAATAAAAGTAAAATCAATTGCTTAGATTTCTTTTTTACTTACCAACAGTAGTTGAATCAGATTTCTCTCCATTGACGGCAGGTTGGCTATTGATGGTAAGGTATCCCTTCAAATTAATGTTTCCCAATTGTTCATTTATGATCTTTGTCTCTGCTTGAAGCCCATCAAGTTCTGACCAAGGACTGCTTTTAACTTTTCCAAGGCAGAGTTTTGAGAATTTCTAATAAAATCAAATAGGTATAAGAGAGTTAGTGCCAATCCAAATAATAAATAATCAAAGGCAGTTTGAAGATGAGAACGGCATGAGTTGAGATATGAACTTGTACCTCCTGGATGTCTTCAACAGATTTTAGTGGGACTCCCCATTCTTCTTGAAGTTTCTTGTCACGTGAACGAGGTCGCATAAACTAGCAGACAGGTAGAACTTGGATCAGTCACAATTTCAAGATGCAAATTATTTAAGACGCCACAAGATTACTAAGTAAAGATGTGCAGAAAACTAATATGTTCACATGCTTCAAAGTTTCACTCAATTTGTATCTTGTATTAAATTAAAGTCCTTGTTACGAATAAATTCATTTTCCTCTTTCCTACATACGCAATGAAGTATAAGCTAGTAGGAGTTTTGGAGTATCCCTTGTTATGAATAAATCTTACGAACTGATTTACAGCAAGTTGGTGACGGAATAAGCCCGTGAAGTAAATTAGAGATTATATTTGACGCACTGGGAAAGTTTTCATAAAAGAAATTTATGCCAGTATATTTAATATTCCATGAAATATGGAGTAACATTGCGTTGTGCTTTTGGTGAAACAAAAATTAGCAACATAGATGGGAACAGATCATCAGAGTTCTGAATCAGATTATGGCCAAACAGAAGTTATAGTAATCAATTCCATATTTACGTAAGCATATAACTCACACACCTGATGATCAGTCAATGCTCCATAAGAAGGATTGCGAGAGTCACCCCATCGACCATGTGGGTATTGATCCCACCCTATGGTTCTTGAAATGTAACTTTTTGGACGATTAGCCCTGCCAACAAAATCGAGAGGAAATTAGATCCCTTTTATAGTGTTTGAGACTTTGATCATATTTTTGGAATATTTTCACAACCCCAAAGTGCATATAAACCAACATCCAGATTTACTAAAAATGTAAATTACCAGAAAATTGGTCGAACATCTTCTTTGACACGGAAGACATTTGTTGGGCGCCTCCAGGGCAAAGGCCTTGAGATCTTGGATTCTTCAATCAGTCCAAGATTCTGTCGACAAAATATTGCTTAATAAGGTACAAGTAAACTATGAGATGAAGCAAGTCATTTTGTCTATCCGCAATAGGGTAAAGAAAGTAACCAGTAATATAGCCAAAGCTGATTTGTCCATGTTAAGTGTGTAAAGATGCAAAGTTTTGATTCCATGGGCTAAAATTTTCTTGCACATTTCTGTTCCGAGGTGGATTCCGTAGGCTTTGACTGCTTCCTCGTTGTCCTTGATAGGCTCTAGAGCAGCCATGATTTCAGCTGGAATCTGTAGTATGAAATTAGAACACAGAGAATTTGTGGCGATTAACAGCAATACAACGTAAGATTCAAACAGTGGTACCATGCATAATAAAATCCAATGACAATACCACATAGAAGAAATCAAATCAAGCACGTACAATTTTGATGAGATACTAACGGCTGCTTCAAGTTTGAAGCAAAACACAAAATATAATTCAAGCACAAGAGATCAAATTTAAAAATTACTCATTCTAGAACTATATTAGGATATGCACATAGCAAACTCACCTTAGTTTTGCAGAAGCCAGTCATACGCAAGAAACCCTTGTAGTTGTTGATTGGCATAATCCCAGGGACAATTGGACAAGTAATTCCAATTTGCCGACAGTCGTTAACAAACTTCAAGAAATTATCAGTGTCATAGAAGAGTTGTGTGACAATGACATCAGCTCCAGCATCGACCTGTAACAACATAACATAAAGGTGAATAATCCAGTCTCTTATGAAATGAAAAGATTTCAAATGGGCTTTTCTTTTTGCCGAATTAGAAGTGAAACCAATACAAATAAATTGCCGAATTAGATGTGAAAACAATTCAGTCTCTTATGCAGTAAAATTTACCTTCTTCTTCAAATAAGCAAGATCTTTCTCGTACCCTTCTGGGGTAGCCAAACCGTCGGTTTGAATCATATCAGGATGAGCCTCTGCAAATGATAAAACATTTAAACAACGTATAAGAATGAATCTCATAAAGCAATTGATGGGCATTATCAATTATTAAAAACACAATTTCATTGAAAATATACTTTTCCTAATTAATTGGAAACTATCAGAAAGGTTAAAAACAAAAGCAAGACTTTTAACCAACCTGGATAACCAGCAACAGTTATGCCAAAGTAATCACCATATTTCTCTCTGATGTGTTTCACCTACATAACAAAAACATCGACAACGATATCCAGTCAAAATCGGATTTTTACTTCGTGAAGATTTATAACAATCATTAGTCTTTTGATCTGTAACTATTTCACAACTTTCAATTATGTTCATTAACATAATCCCTAATCTGATGAATTTTCAAGCTTTTAAGTACTTTGCCTTGAACAAATTCGAATAAGAACAAGGAGGAATGAAGAAATTACCAAATCAAGAGCACAAGCAAGTCCACCTTCAACTTGAACAAACTTATCTTGTCCATGAGGAGGATCACCTCTCAAAGCCAAAACATTCTGAATTCCATTAGACTTAATAGTAGTAAGAGCGTGATCAATTTTCTCCACAGGCATATTCGTACAAGTCAAATGCATCATTGTTTCAACACAGATCTACAAAATCCAAATCCAAATTCACAAATTCAAACAAAAAATTCATCATTTCTAACTCAAAATTGATGAAAAATAAGTAGATCGAGGCAGATCGAAACATCAAGAGAAGAAATCAAACCATATTTTGCATACGATTGGCAATGTCAAGAGTAACATCAGCGGTTGAACCACCAGCTCCCCAAGTAATGTCACAGAAGGAAGGATTATGAGCAACCATTCGATCCATACGTTCGAAGAGATTCTCAACTCCATCATCTGTTTTCGGTGGAAAGAACTCAAACGAGAAGACGACTCGATCATCAGCCGCTGCTTGTTGAATCTTCTCTATCACCTTCATTTTCTCTCTCTATAGCTGACGGTGTTCTTCTCTTTATCACAGAACCAGATCTTGAAGTTGTTTTAGAGAGAGAGAAAGAGAGCCACTCTTATCACTCTGTATCCCTCTATATTTATATGAAAAGCTTGACGATATCAAATTTTCCTCGCCTTTCAGATCGGGAACAGAATCGCCATCGCAATCGTACTCGTCAATTCTCTCACCTAAAACCTACCCAAATTATTGATCGCGCCGATTATCTTGGACGAGATGACATCCAATGGTTCATAATCAATCTTTCTTTACATAGTCATTATATTCAATTCCTTTTTATTTTTTGACTTTTTTTTTTTTTTTTTGTTGAAATTTTTTTGTTTGACTTGTGACTCGCTTCTTTTGTGCCATCATATTTTTTGTAAATTCAAAATTAACTCTTCTTTTTATAATGGTAAGTTAACTTTCTTCACTTATAATTGTTACTGATTTTAAGCCATTTAATCCGTTGGACATTAGACCAATAGTTTAGTTGGGTTTTAGGTATGTTTATTTTCAAAGTTTAATTTCAAAGACCCACGCTCTCTAGTATAGTAGGATGGGGGAGATGCCTCGAGAAGGGTTGGGATAGATCAGCTAGTAGAGCAGAGCAGGTCTTGGCTTCATGATTGAAGTGTATTTTATTTATAAAACAATTTGAGGGTTTTTGTGTAGAGTGTTATAACGACTCCTCTTGCAGATCCGAAACGTTTTACACCTGAGGAAATGAGGTTAGAGAAGAAGAAAGAATAAATGATAATTAATTTTTAGGAGAAGGGTAATTGAAGATACAAAAAAAATGAACATTTAAAGTTCACTGACGATTTTTATAAAAGAAAGTCAATTTTGATTTTACGAAAACAGAGCACAAAAAAAGAAGTTGATCATAAGTTAGGGGGTCAAAAACTAAATAACCTTAAGAATTTTAAAGTTCTCCCTTATTGGTTCGAAATTACTTTTAGGAATTTCTTAGCGACATATTCATTTTTATCAAAAATTTAGAACTTTTAACCTAAACACGAATCCAAGAAATGATGAATTTCATCTTCACCGCAAATAGAATTTGAACCTTTGACTTTTGGAGTAGATGCATAACCAACGAAATAGATGTTGGATTATTATACACATATAACCGGTAGATTAAATGAGTAGTCTAAGGATCATTACATCATTACGGCTAGACACGTCTAGTATGGCTTAGATTGCATAATCATTGTTTAATTAAAACTAGGGGTGAGCAAAACCCGAACCAAACTAAGCCGAACCGGACCAATCGGTTTTTGGGTCGAATCTATCACTTTTCGACTCGGTTCAGCCGAAAACCCAAGCAACTTAAATCGGTTTAGTTTGGCTTCAACTTAGGTTTCTGAAAACCGAACCAACCGAACCCTAACGTATTTATCATACTAAAATATTATATATAAAAGTAGAGAGTGAGAAACATTAAACTTTAATAATAAATTCCGAATTATATTTATTAGCGTAAGTTAATAATAATTTAATAAAGTTTAAAAGTGTTAATGTGACGCCCCAAGCCTCCAGGCAGTTAACGCTATTGTCCCCCCTTTTTGTACCACACACGGGTAGAGGGTTTTGTTCTTGGAGAAGACTCCACGAGTCTCCCCAAAAGGCCTCGCCACTTACCAAGTTTGAGCGTACACCTATAGCCCAGGCTCCGGACACTCTCGTGAGCGATGTGGGACTATCACAATCTCCCACCCTCAGCGAAGAGCCGTCCTCGGCTCTGATACCACTTGTGATGCCCCAAGCCTCCTGGCAGTTAACGATATTGTCCCCCCTTTTTTGCACCACACATGGGTAGAGGGTTTTGTTTTTGGCGAAGACTCCACGAGTCCCCCCAAAAGACCTCGCCACTTACAAAGCTTGAGCGTACACCTGTAGCTCAGGCTCCGGACACTCTCGTGAGCGATGTGGGACTATCACAGTTAAACTGAAAAGGAAAAGAAATTAAAAGACCCTAATGAAGAATAAGAAATTTATTTTTTATGCAATGAAATGAAATGGAATCTGTTCGGTTAAACCGATCAACCGAGTCGAACCAAATCGGACCGAACCATGTCGGCCGGTCGACCAATGGGCTCGGCTTCGGCCAACGATTTAGTCAAACCGCCACTTGTTAGTTCGACTTCGGCTCAAGCTAAAACCGAGAAAAACTGACCGTTGCTCACCCCTAATTAAAACATACAAACTGCTTATAAATCACATAAAAAATCCGTTACAGCTAAGACAGTTATGTGGTATAAGAAAAAAAAATCGTCAAAGAATTGTGCTTTTTAAGTTGATGTTATACAAAATTTACTTTTGTTTCCTAAAGCTGTTGGACAAAATTAACTAATTAACAATGTCTTAAATTGCTCAATAACATTTATAAAGAAGAACGAAACAAGTAAAATAAAATAGTTCGTGAGAGAAAAATTACTCTATTTTTTCTAAATAAGAGAAAAAGTTATCTCTCATTAAATTGCTAAATGACACTTATAAAAAAGAACTAATTAACAATATCTTAAATAGCTAAATAATACTTATAAATAGAATTTTCGTTTATAGTAAAAATTATAGGTAAAAAGATATTTGGTTTTTTTAGATCTTCCTATTATTTTAAAAATATATATTTTTTGATTGTCAAGTGAATAAATATTTTTTAATATTACATAACGCGTAACGGAGAATTTGAACTCTTGACATCTTGCACATGATATAAACTCTTAACCACTGAATTAAAACTTAAACAATATCAAAGTTTTTTTTAGAATATAATTGTTATTTCGAAACTGAAATGCAAACTAGAAAAACATACTAACATTTTTCACAGTGTTAGGACCCAAAACAGTCATTTTGGTTGCTTTGGCCCGGGGCGCTCCTGATCCCAGCCTAAACTAACTTCCCATCCAACCTTCTTCTCTATAAACTTTTCTTCTTTGTATGAAAATCAAATTAGGGGTGAACATTCTGTATCCGAACCGACCAATCCAAACCGATCCAAACGGTTTTGGCCGGTTCGGGCACCGATCCAAAAGCATTATGGATTGGCTCGGCTACTTAAAGCCCAAAACCGAAGGCTTCGGATCGGTGTATGGATGAGGCCCCTGGATAACCGAGAGACCGAACCGACCCGTTACCAAACAAATAAACAACCCAAAACCTAACCTACTTCCCAAATTTCTTCCCAAACAGGCAAACACTCGAAGTTCCACCATCATCTCTCGAAACAGACTACCATCTCTCGAAATCCACCGCCGGACGTCCGATCAAGCACTCGAAATCCACCACCGAACTCAAGCTACCATATCTCTTCCATTTGAAACAACCATCTCTAGTACTCTCTCTCTCTCTCTCTCTCTCTCTCTACAAAATCAGAAGGTAACACAACTCTCTCTCTCTCTAGATGATGATTAGTTGATTACTAAATCTAGGGTTCATTTAAAATTCAGTTCAAGTTCAAGCTTATTCTCGAAATTGAGTAATGAATATATTGAAAAGTTTATTCACTTAAATTGATTACCAAAATTTTCAGGATCACCAAACTTAAATTCAGTTCAAGGTTATTCTCACATGGGTTTCATCTAAAAACATCAACCAAAGCTATAACAAGGTTTGCTTTCTTCTCCTATTGTTTTTTTTTTGTTTGAATTGATGATTTGGTATGAAGTATGATTCTCTGGGGTTTGATTCTTTTGTACATAGTGGGGTTTATAAGTAAATGATATAACAGTGAACAAGTTTCGGTACAACTTTAGTAAATGATATAGTGGGGTTTGTTTTATTTTACACTAAAATTTCAATATCTTCATAACCCTTGGTAAAGAACACAGTCCAAGAGAGAAGAGAAAGTGAGTTTATAGAGAAAGATGAGAGGAAGTAATACTTTGATTGGTGTGATAAACTTTGTGACTTTCTTATTATCAATCCCAATATTATTATTAGGAGGTGGAATAGGTCAAGTAGCCAAGCAAATAACATAGATTGTATGAAATTTTTACAGTGGCCATTAATCATATTTGCTTTTGCTGTCACTGCTAAAGGTTCATTTAGAACTGTCATGAACAAAGCTTATCTTGTTAAATTAAATTGATTTGGAGTGTTTATGTCGGAAAATGAAAATTTGGTGTATTAAAATTGCAGCAGGTGTATGCCAGAAAATGGAAATTAGGGGTTTTTAAATTACAACAGGTGGTTCGGTTATCCAATCGAACCAAACCGCTCATATAGTGTTCGGTTGGATAACCGAACCGAACCACAACCGGATTGGCTCGGCCATCATTTTTCAGAAACCGCTACTTCCGGTTCGGTCTTTGGATGGCCTGAAAATTTCGGTTATCCAACCGATGAACAGCCCTAAATCAAATCATATCCAAATTTTCCTCCCTAAAAAAATCAGATCCATACCATTTTCAAACTCATCCATCGCTTGCCCTTTCTCCACTGTTACATATACTCCATCTCTCTTTCTCTTTGTATTTATTTCCCCCTCAAATACAAAAAAAATAAAAAATAAAAATCATCAACACTCTCTAAAAATCATTTTCTCTCCAAAATCATACTCGAATCAATCTAATAACGATTTTTTTTATCATTATTAAACAAAAAACCATCATAGTTCTTTGATGTTTTTTTTTTTGTTTAAGGTAGTTCTTTGATGTTTAAAAATATGTTTGTTTAAGCTTTAGATTTGGTTAGAGATCTCATATCTATTTTTATGGAAACAAACGGGAAAAAAGTATAGTTTGGCTTTCTTTCCACGTTTTCTTTCTCCATAAATTTTATTTGTGCATATATGTCTGGAAATATCTCAAATGTTGCAAAACAATACCAACGTTTCTTTTTTTGTTTTTGATGAGAGACCAACGTTTCTTAAAATATGTTGTTTTTTTGCAACACATTGTTTCAAAGAACATTTTAGAATTTGTTTTTCTTGTCAGGGCCTAGAATACTCAGTTGTCAATAGATGTAACATTTTTTTTCATGCTTCACGTGTTCATAGCTTTCTGAGATGTTCCAGGTATTCCATCTGTACACAAAAGGACTACAAATTCATAAAGAATGTCACGATCTAGAATACCCCGCTGTCAATAGACGTAACGTTTTTTTCATGCTTCGGGTTACCAAAGTTTTTTAGATACTCTAGGTCATTACTCCATCCATACATAAAAGAACTCAAATTGAGATATAGAGTTACATAAAAAAAAATGAAATATTGACTTCTTTTGGTTTTTGAAATCATCTTTGTGTCGGCAAATCATATCCATTGTTGACCAATTTTTAATGAAATTCACTTGATTAAAATCATATGATCGATTACAATAAAAGGACTAAGCAAATACTTTTGTTTTTGTTTATGTATTTATTTGTTTTTATCTTTTTCGGTTTTCATCTCACACTATTTTTTTGTCAATCATTAAAACTACGTGTAAATGAGCATTGAAAAAAACATTGTAGATATAAACTACAATTTATTTTATTGAAGAACCACTATAGTAATTAACTTTCCTCATAAAATATAGTAGTAACTAGCATGTCACTAATCATTAAAAAAGCAAAACAAAATGTGAAAGTTCACTTTTGTGTAGTGTGATAGACTGATAGTGATCATAGTATGAATATCTTTCTAGGGTTCTAACGTACGTTTGAAGACAAAAAAGGAACAAGGCCAAATTAGTAGCGTTTTGGCTCCGCACGTGGGGTTAGAGCATCAAGCCGAGAATCACGTGACCTGCTGTAGTAGAGACGCGGAGCAACTTGGTCGTACACATTCCTTATTCGTGGGATTATTTTACTCCATATAAATCACGTGGAAGTATCCTCCTAACCGGACCAATTCATCAAAATAGCCCTCTACTGATGATATCGAAAATGTTTTTCTTTATGTACCTTGGTTAAATTTCCAATTAAACCTTTTTTTTGCGCGTTTCTTTTCACAATTATAACAAGGTGTTCTGTTTTTCTTAGTCGGAGTGCGGTCGCTGACCATTTAATAGGGTCACTAAATTGGTTGACGACCCTTCGTAAAGAAAATTTTCTTTTATTCTTCTCCTCCTTTTTCTACTACCACTCACCCCCAATTTTTTTCTCTTTCAACTACAATTCTCTCTCTCTCTCTCTCATAATTAAGATTTCTTTAAACATAAAAACTAACCTCAAACTAATTCATTATCCATATGTAATAGTTGTTGTTCCTAATAGCTCGAGATAATAATGAGTTATGAAAATTAACAAGAGAGATTGTTGAGCTTGTCACTTTATTTACTGTGTAAGATGTTTACCAACTAGTCTACATTTCTCTTTCTACATCATTTTAATTTAGACGGTTAAACTATAAAATATGATTTGGTAGTAAAATACCTTAAGCTATTTGAAAAAGTCTTGTGGCTTGAGGGGGTCCGGTGCGACCGCATCGATCACATCCCCTCAAACACACCTTTGGTGCCCGTGGTGGTTGTGGTGGAAGATAAAAGAAAACACAAGAAATTTCATGAGCGGCTGCAATCGGTGGTTGGTCTCGCGAACCATTTTACGACAAACCTACTCCGATAAAAAATATATATGAGAAATTGATAATGAGAAAATAAAAAATGAGTCATATTAGAAACTCAAATCATTTCTAGAGAGATTTTTTTTAGTGAATTGGTCATTTTTAGGAAGCCAAAGAGAACCAAACTTGTGTCATCATATCGACAATGAGCAAGTACACTCCCGAATTCTCACCCTAAAGCCTCACATTTGGAGAAGGATGTTTTTAGATTCTTGTTCACTTATTCGAGGACTGTTTGAAGCCATACAAATTATGTATCTATAAACTTATATTAGTACTGTAAAGTGGGTCATCTCAGGTAGCAGGCCTTAGGGTTGTCTAAATTAAACTCAAGATTTAGACACATACCCACACATTACCATCAAAGATTGAAGATATTTATTAATGAAGCTAAAAAGAAAGATCTTAGGTGAGGTAAAGATATATGAAGTAATTTCTACTCAAAATTCAGTCATATTATATCCTACCTATACTTTTTTTTTTTGGATGAGAATATCCTACCTATACTTGTTTAATACAGTTTGAAGAGAAAAAAGAGAAAAAGGTTGAAAGTGAGAAGTGATTAGTGGAGGTTTGGTGAGTGGGTCCTACTTACCTACTTCGACTTCTGTATAGTCAATTCCTCGGCGACTCAGTTACTCACCTACCCATCCAGATCTATTCCCTTTGGAGTTGAACCAATAAAGTGGAAAGGGATAGTCCAAGTTTAGGCCCAAGCCCAAGACAAATCCCAAAAGGGGTTGTGCGATACTGCGAGATATAGCTTACAGAAAAGGATATTTTAAAGGCACCATTATTACTAAACGCAACCACCCCAAACATCAAACTGTCCAACCCTTGTTTAAATGCATACGTTCACAAGTTTTCTCTCAAATCTTTCCTACTCAGTCTCACGAGGAGGGTGAATGAGGGATGAAGAAAGACAGATGCTCAACAAAGTTGAATAGTTGATCAACAAAGCTACTTTCTATAAAAGACTATTAGACTATTATTCACTTGACACTGAAACAGACTATTTTTCACTTGCTATAAAATAATACTACGAAGTTTTTAAAGTAAAATATCTTTTTACCGAAAGACTTTTTTACGGTAAGTGAAATTTCTCCCCACGTACAAGAGATAATTTTTGATGCAGGCGCATAAATGTGTGGGCCCACGTCCACGCGTGCCCACATCCTATTCGGTTATAATAGTAGTTTATTTAGTATAGGAGAAGTTACTTTAATTTGTTATTTCTTTATTTTTAAAGTTTCTATGTTTGAGTAGTTTATTATTTTAGGAATCCTAGTTTGAGTCTATCTAGGAAGGTTTATTATCTTATAAAAGGAGATCTAGTCTATGTTATTATTGACCTTGAAGAGAAAATCAATTGAAGTTAATAAGAATTTAAGTTTAGTTTATCGTTTTCTTTAATTGTTCTTAGTTTATTTTATTGTTCTTTAATTATTCCGCTGCGTCTACATCAAGTGGTATTCAGAGCCATTTTTTTTAACCAATCACAATGGTTAATTCTACCGTTCCTACTCCAACAATCAAAGAGAAGACACCAACTTTTGCCTCCGAATGGGACAACATCAACAAGAAGTTATCCTCGGTTACAAGATTGGAAGAAGCTTTCGAAAATTACAAGAAGGAAACTATGGAAAAATTCGAAAATCACAAGAAGGAAACTATAGAAAAATTCGATCAAGTCAATGATTCGATCATGAAGCTATCTAAACAACTCGAAGGCATATGTAAGTCTCTCTCTTTTACCACTACTCCTTCTTCTACTACTTCCACTCAAGCATCATTATCACTTCCAACCATAACACCAACTTCAAATTCCCTACTTGGACAACCTAACACAACCCCGATTAACATCAACCTTACATCACCACTATCACCGGTTTTCCCACTCATAAACCCCACAACACCACCTTTCTCCTTCAACGAACAACAAACATCAAACCAACCCGAATCGTTCTCCCACCATTCTACTACCAACCCAAGTATCACCCAACCGTACCCCTTTCAAACACCTCGGCAATATTATTCACCAAACACCATCCCACTCGAAACCCAAACCCAAACCCACCACACATATATAAACCCTAGTTATGTAGGCTACAACCCGGATTCTATAGGCACCCCTAGTTTCCCTATACATAATATTCAAATCACATCTATAGCCACCACCCAAATAACCCTACCCCAATATCACCAACATGTTCCTGGTTCCCTCCCAATCTTTTGGTGTCAAACACCATCACCAACACAACAAACCTCTCCTTATTATTCCATATCCCCAACACTTCTACCACAAAATTTTGAATCTTCTCATCAAGTTGAAACTCAGTTATCAACACACCCAAGTAATCAAAACCTAGAATTTAGTGAAGGAAAAGAAGAACAAAAAGAAATTATCAAAACCCATCAAAACCAAGAAGAAGAACAACAAGAGAAACACCCATTAGTCACTACACACACTAAGTTTGATGATGTGAATGATCAGTCTTTAATATTCGGTGGAGGGATTCATGATGGATTTTCGGATTCATGTGACTGGGATATGTCTAATATTGTTAAATTTGATGATTTGATAGTTCCATCTGGTTCAAATCAGGCTTTGCCACCTTATGATGGTTCTTCTTCATCTTCTTCCTACCGTATTCGCATGGAAGTGCCTACTTATGATGGTTCGAATCATAAAAATTTTCTGAATCAATTATGTCCCACATCGCCGCTTTCTCTATCAAATCTCTTCCTACAAAATTTTCTTCAAACAATTAAGAAAAATAGGATCAATTTTCCAATTCTTACAATGAACCTATACTCAATGGTCAAAGATCACATACCAATTGAACAACTTCCATCTAGGTTTCACATATCAATTGAAGAAAACAAACAGTGGGCTCCAGGTATTGATCACGTTAGAGTACATAAAGTACATGAAGATGAACGTGGAAAAGTCAATTTTGCGTGGCATATCTACACTACATGGTTCCATATCGATATCTTAGTTAGCGATGGTTATGCTTATACTTTGGCTATTGATGGAGTATTTTGGAAATTTGTTACAATTACTCTTACTTCACACTTGCTCATAGTACTTCACACTTTCTTGAAGATTAAGTGGTTGAGCCTACCGTGGGAAGATGGCGGGATGATTGTTTTTAATTCCCTAAAGTTAATATTGAGAGAATCAGTGACATATGAGATTGGAATTGAAGTTGGCGATTTCTGGCAAATTGGTATCCTTCAGATTCAATGCAAAATTCGTTCAATGTGGGAATTACGGATCGCCATGACAGATTTCATCGTATGCGGGTGTATCAACTTGTTTTCTTCATCGAAATCGGTTCGGGACGAACCTTCTGGGGAACATGGTGCTGATGCAGGCGCATAAACGTGTGGGCCCACGTCCACGCGTGCCCACATCCTATTTGGTTATAATAGTAGTTTATTTAGTATAGGAGAAGTTACTTTAATTTGTCTTTATTTTTAAAGTTTCTATGTTTGAGTAGTTTATTATTTTAGGAATCCTAGTTTGAGTCTATCTAGGAAGGTTTATTATCTTATAAAAGGAGACTAGTCTATGTTATTATTGACCTTGAAGAGAATCAATTGAAGTTAATAAGAATTTAAGTTTAGTTTATCGTTTTCTTTAATTGTTCTTTAATTATTCCGCTGCGTCTACATCAATTTTTTTTATCTTTTATTTAGAAAAAAAAGAGTAGTTTTTATCTCACCAAATTTGTGTACTTGTTCTGTTTATCTCTATAAGTGTTACTTGGCAATTTAGGACATTTTTAGTTAGTTAATTTTGTCTGATAACCTCGTCTTCTGGTATTGAATCAGGAGAAACCTTGTCCTCATACTAAATAACGCTGCAGAAAACTCAAAAAGCTTTATATCTATGTTTAAAACTTAGAAAATAAAAAACTCACAACGAGTAGAGAAACTACTGTAGTCTTATTAATAAAAGGCCGCGGCTTTGGGGAATAAAAAAAATTCTCAAAGGAATAAAGAATTAGTCAATTATTATTGACTTAGGAGACATATTTATTTTTTGCCCCGAAAATTAACTAACTTGTCTATTGCCCCCTAATCTTCATCTTCCTAAACCTCATCAAAACACAAAACACAAATTCCAAACTCCGACCACCAACAATTTTGGTCGGCCGCCACAAAGTCCGACCACCACTTTCATTTTTCATCTCCCTTCTCTTTCTCTCTCTTTGGAATTTATCTCTTTCTCTCTCTAGAATTTGTTAGTATTTTAATAGTACCTTCAGATCTGCAAAAGAAAAACTCAATTCATAAACAACAAAACTCAAAAAATCCAATTAATTAAAGTAGTGATTAAGATAGGTTTCACTAGTTGTAACAGAACACAGAATTTACATTTTGAATTTGTAAGGTAAGAAAAACCTCATCTAGAGCTTGAAACAAGTCTAGATCTACATAGAATTACACTCAAACACAATTTAATCTTTAGCAAAAAGTAATAGAGAAGATTGAAATTAAAAACTCACAAGCAAAACCTATGATTCTTTGAAGAAATTAATTGAAAACTTGAAACAGTAAACAAATAAACTTAACAACACTCAAATTCAAATTTTTTTTCTAGGTTCTTAACATTCAATAGTTCATGAAATAAACATGAAATTCTCATCTAATATAACCAACCAACGAAAACACCATTAACAAAATCAAACATAAAAGAAGATCTAGTTCTAGTAGAATGAAAACGCACCTTTTTCACTGCAGATCTGATTATTCTCCTTGTTCTTCAGTAGAAGACTGAGTGAAAGAATAAGAGCTCCATCTACGTGTGAGAGATTCAGAGAAGAAGGATAATAGAGAGTATCTTTAAAATCTTAAGAGATCTTCAAGTGACTGAGTGAAAGAATAAGAGCTCCATCTACGTGTGAGGTAAATCCTAGAGAGAGAAAGAAAATTTTTGGACCAAAAAATTGTTGGTGGGATGAAATTTGAGGAAGATGAAGATTAAGGGGCAAGAGACAAGTAAGTTAATTTTTAGACCAAAAAATAAATATGTCTCCTAAGTCAATAATAATTGACTAATTCTTTATTCCCTAGAGATTTTTATATATTCTCCAAAGCCGCGACCATAAAATTGAATCAATTAAAGAACGATTAGATTCCCATTTATATAATATTGGGGTGCCTTAACCTATCCGAACTCGATTAACACATTTCATAAACCTAATCCAACTCAAATCAACAATTTCGAAGTAACTACTTTGCAGAAAATCATTTTGTATTATAGGGCTTTTAATGTCAATCTTTAATGGAAACAAACAAATTAGATTAAATGCACTTAAACCAGAACCCATTTGGAAAATTATTCTAATTTTTGCTACTTAACGGGGAAATATACCTGATCGACGATGTCTTCTGTCTACATCAGAGAAGGTGTATGGTGTGCGAGGAAAGATTCTAATTATACCAACCTTGTTTGTCTTAGGTTCTGGTATAGCCATTGGCCACATATATAAATATACATGTACCTATTAGTTAAGTAAACAAGCGATAACAGATTAAGACAAAAATGGATTGGTCATGGCGAAACAGCCAATAGTTTTTTATAAGGCCGCGGCTTTGGGGAATAAAGAATAATCTCCAGGGAATAAATTCTTTAGGGAATCCATATTTTTTTGTCTATTCTCGGGGGAATATTATATTTTAGTCCAAAAATTTACTTCATCAAACATTGCTCTCTAATCTTTATCACCTTCACCACCACTACTTCCCACCACTACCATTCCAATCACCATTGTCATCTTTTCACTTTTTTCTTTTCATACTGATTCGATATCATTCTAGAGGTGATTGGTGGGTGGTTGCCGCCAAATGATTTTACCTTGGGTGTCGTTGAATGCCAGAGTCAGTGGTCGAAACCAATTTGATGTTAACTTACAGGTGGAAGCAACCTTAGAGGTTTATAAAGTAAACAGTTACAATCCAAATAAACATTAGAATTGAACTTTTTCAAAGAAATTTCAATAAAGCTTTGAATATTAAAACCCTTATGTTAATATTAACATAAGCTTCACTGTTGATGGAAAATTTTGATTGATTTCAATAATTCCTCTTTCTCTCTCTACAAGTTTTCAAAGGAATCATTCCTCAAATCTTTTTCCCTTTTGTTATATATCGTTTGCTTTTAAGTTTTAGTGAATTTCATGACCAAACTAGTTCTCACGAAAAGGTTGGTAAAACCAGTGAATGTTATTTCAAACTCTCTTCTACTAACAACTCGATCCACATCCTATCTCCCATGGCTTTTTCTCCTTTTAACCCCAAACAAGCTAGGGTTCCTCCTGCTCGTCCTTCTCCTTTACCCCCTATTATCAAGGAAATATCTCTCTTTCCATCTCTATCTACTATTTGATTTCGTGTTGAATTTGTTATTCTCGATTCACTTTTTCACGTGATATTTCAATCGATTGTTTCACAGCTTGATTGAACAACAATTAATAAAGTAAACAGAGGAGGAGGAGGAAAGGACAAAGATGATTACGATAATGATGATGGATGATATGTGGATAATTGATGGATGTATGTATGAACGGTACCTGTGTTTTTGAAGATGATGAATGAAGGTTCCAGGATATGTGGGAGAAGGGAGGAGGAGATTTAGACGCCATTTATATTTGGGTGATTGTTTGTTTGGAGAGATATAAAGAGAGAGGGAAAGAGAGGGGGGAAAGATGAAGATTAAGGGGCAATGTTAGATCAACTCAATTTTTAGACTAAAAAGAAAATATGTCCGTGAGTTAATATTTACTTACTAAATTTTTATTCCCCGGAGAATTTTTTTTATTCCCCAAAGCCGCGACCTTTTTATAATGACGAGAACAGCTAATGGGCGGAATTGCCAAGAAGGAAATAAGAAATTCAAAAATGACGAGTGAGTCCTACCTATGAATTCCAGTTATTTCGTCTTCAACACTCTAAAGAGAGCAGTTTTCTCTCTAAATTCTAATTTTGCTGGACAAATTAAACTTGTTGGAAATTAAAAGTGTTTAATTTCCAAATGATAAAGGAAATTATAACTTACACAAATAAAGAAGAATGAAGAAGATATTTAACTGAATTGAATTACTTGACTTGATTTAATTAAAATTAACTACAAAGACTGGTCTATTTATAGACCCAAACTCTATCCACTAATTATGACCACTACTAACATGATCTTACTAACTCATCCATTAACCCACTAACTTATTCACTAATCAACTAAAGAAAATAAATTCCCACTCACTTAACCCTCTAATTACTTAAATAATTCTAATTAAAATTCAGTTTAAATAAAATCGAACACCCTCCCTCAAACTCAAACGGCATAACGTCCATCATAATCTTCAACTTGAAAGATGAATGGACCTTCAATGACTTAATAAAATATTAGCCATTTGTTCTTTAATTTAAAACTTCATATCAATCTGGTTTTTCGTCGTACTCTTTCACAACTAATTTGTCTACTTGACCATCATCTGGTTTGTACTTGGTTTTGAAAGACCATTTCACCCCCAATGGATTTCTTTCCTGCAGGAAGAGAAATTAATTCCCAAGTATCATTTTTCTCAATTGAATGAATTTCGTCATCCATAGCTGAAATCCACCTCACATTTTTTTACTGCTTCTTTAAAAGTGATAGGATCACAATCTGCAAAAAATACAAAACTTGCAAAATCTTCGTCAGAATCATCATTATCATTGGTTACAACTAGTCATTAAATCGTGATGGCATAACTCGAGTACGAGATGAACTGGGACGCAACTCTAAATTTTAAGTATCATGAGTATCTAGAGAAATTGGTGTATTCTCAATTAATTGAGAATCTGAACCTACTGTCTCAATATCAATATCGATAACAATTTGTTGTTTTTCTGCAACTGACCAATTCCACATCCATGCTTACAATAAGGGATATTTAGTGTTTGGGTCAAGGATAAGTACCGGCTTTAGTGTTTAAGTCACAAGTTTGTCCGTTATAGCCTTTGGGTCACGTACTAACAGTTGACCCTGTTGACCGTCGACGGAAGCTAACTACCGTTCAATTTAATCGAAATTACTGTTTCACCCTAACTCTTAAATATAATTTACGAAATAACCTAACTTATTTCCGTTAGTTTGACGGAATGAATCGACGACCCAGATTCATTCTGAATGGTCGTCAGATTCAAAACAAAAAATGGGGGCTTGTTAAATCTATTTTCCGCGATAAAATTGGGGATTTGTGAAAATCCTAAGGTTTGTGCGATTTGGGAATTCTGGGGTTTAGGGTTCTTGCGATTTGCTCAATTCCGACTGATGAAGGGTTCGTGCGAGCTTAAGGGTTACTTCGAAGTCATATTGCTAGGGTTTATAAGGCAGTAAGGTAAGTGTTCATCAATTTTTTCTTATTTGACCTAATTTCTATTTAGATTGCTGAATAATTGTTCTAAGATTTCGAACTTGTATATCTTTCCATTTATTCCATTTCTATATGAATGATTAACAAGTTATCCATTACTAAGTTAGATTTAGGCTAATCATTACTTCAACCACTGTTTTCGATTGATAAAATCTTAGTTTTTCGAACTTTCTCTCCTGGATGTAGGTTTAGGGCTTATTCCATTTTCAGATGTTTACTTCTATGTTTGTAATTTTGAAGCTCTTTCACCGTTTTTTCATGTTTGTAATTTTGAAACTCTTTCGCTGTTTTCAGACTTTTAAAAGCTTTTGTATTGTTTATTATATGTGGTTGTTGTTGTGGTTGTAAGTTTCAATGCTTTTGTATTGTTATATCATGAATAGCTTTGCAGAAAAATGATGGGTCTACCTCTAAAGAAACAGTAAACAATAAAGGTTTAAATAAACAAACCAAAACAAAGGCAAGAGCATTGACTATGAGTCTGAGGAAGAGTTAGATTGGCTTCCTATCATAGATTTTGCTAAAAGGTGTGAAGATCAAGTTGCTGGAAGAGGTTCATAAACAAATGTGTTAGATAGTGGTGTTGAAGATGATGAAGAAGATTGTATTGAACCAGATGAGGAATACCATTCTGAGAGAAGCAGTGATGGTGAAGAATCTGTCCCCACAGATGCAGATGATGAAGATTAGTACGTAGGAGGAGATTCTGATTAAAATTTTTTGTTTAATGCAGACTTTGTTAGTAGATCACAAGATGTGTATGATGAGGGAACACATGGGTTAGGGGACACAGACACAGATGAGTTATTCATTGGTATGGAATGGCAGTGTGTGCCTGCCTTTCCCCCTCAACAAGGATTGTTGCTTGGTGGTTGCTTCATGTTTGGCAATTGCATCTGCCAACCACTCAAAAATCCCACATTTTTCACATCTCACAAACTTTTTTCCTTCATTTTCATGTGAATGTGATACCCCTATATGCATCATACCCTTGCATCCTTGTTTAAAACATGGGCATCCATCCCATGGGCAGTCTCTTGCTTTATGATCATCATCACCACAGTAGTAGCATTTTGAGAATGAAGATGACCCACTTACATTTGCAATAGCTTCATCTAACCATTGGAATCCATCACCTGAAGGAAATTGACATTTTAGGTATTTTTTCTCTTAATAAGTATTCCTTCAAATTACAATAACATTCTAATACAAGGACATCATCTCTTGGAGCATTTGGAGTACATCCAACAACAACAAATTGCAGAATGTGAAGCTTGGTCACACAGTTGACATATCTGAAAATTAAGTATAAATTAGGCATGGGTACATTAGTTTGTGCATAATGTTAGTATTTGGGTAAAAAATGGCAGAAAAAGTTACCACTTAGTTATTTGATTCCATATTGGTTATTTCCCTCTTAACTCCAATTGATGTTGATGTTAGTAGACTTCTAAATTGAAGAAAGAAAACACAATTTACTTGTTGAAATTAAATGGTGAGATCGAGGTATGAATAAGAGGGAAGAAGAGTACTTAAAAGATTTGGGAGAAAACGGTATGATTTGTGAGTAATCTCGGTCGTTCATTTGGACGATCCAGATCTATTTCAAAAAATGGTCACGTGACGTCAACAGACGACCGTTAAGTCGTCATCGCTACATCGTTAACTTTTTTGAATTGAAACGGTAGTTAGCTTCCGTCGACGGTCAACGGGGTCAACTGTTAGTCCGTGACCCAAAGGCTTATAACGGACAAATTTGTGACTTAAACACTAAAGCCGGTACTTATCCTTGACCCAAACGCTAAATATCCCTTACAATAACTTTGTTTGTTTTGGGATTAAACAATTTATACCCCTTGCTAACATTAGTGTAACCAACAAAAATACAATTTTCACCTTTGTTATCAAATTTCCTTCTTCTCTCATGTGGTACATGGTTATGGGCAATACACCCAAATACTCTTAATCCTTCCACATTTGGTTTAAAATCACTCCATGCCTCTTCAGGTGTTTTATGTAGAACACTTTTGGTAGGAGACATGTTCAAGACATAAACAGAACAAGCAACAACTTTGCCCATAAAATTTTGGGTAAGTTCTTAGCTTTAATCATACTCCTTGACATCTCAATAATTGTCCTATTTTTCCTTTCTGAAATCCCATTTTATTGAGGTGAGTAACTTACGGTAGATGTTTAATTACCGTTCCTTACAAAAATCAGAAATATGGTTAGAGGTATATTCACTACCTCTATTTGTTCTGAGTACCTTTAAAAAAATAACCACTTTGTTTCTCAACAAAAATTTTGAACTCCTTGAATACTAATAAACCTAGATTTTTCTGCTGAAATCATCAATGAAAGTAATAAATTACCTATTACCTTCACTTGATTCTACCTCAATAGGACCACAAATATCAGAGTGCTCAAGTTACAACTGATTTGTAGCTCTGCTAGATTTTCCCACTCGAAAAAAGGGCCCCTGTGTTGCTTTCCAGGAACAAAACCCTCATAAAAACTATTGGAATTATCTAATATGGGTAATCCAGTAACCATATTTTTCCGAGCCAATAACTTTAAACTATTAAAGTTAAGATGACCAAAACTAAAGTGCCATAACCAATTTACATCCATAACAATTGCATTAAAAGAAAAATGCAATGGAGTTTGTAAAGATAATGGAAACATACGATTTTTTTTGTCATTTTCACCATAGCAACGATCTCATTATCCTTGTTCTTTAGTTTGCAAATCCCTTTATCAATTGTTATCTTGATTCCTTCCTCAGAAAGTTGTCCCACACTCAATAAATTCCAATGAAAACTAGGAACATAATAGACATTAGATATAAAATCATATGAACCATCTTTCAAAGATATAACAATATTACCTTTACCCATACTTGATACTTTAGATTTATTTCTCAATTTCACTTTTCCACGTTCTGATTCATCTAATTGGTGAAATAATTCTTTCTTACCACTCATATGGTTACTGCACCCTGTATCCAAGTACCATTTGTTTGAATGATCATCTTGTTTAAGACTGCAGGCTAATAAAAATGTTTCTGAATCATCATCTGAATCTTCATCCAAATGTTCATCTGAATCTTCATCCGGACCTTCAAGTAATCATCTTTATCGATTATGGAGGGTAATAAAAGAGTTTCTCCCTCTTATACATCATCTTGAACAAAGTGCATGTTCAAAATATTTTTTGGAAAGTTTAACTCTATAATCCGATTTATAATGACCTAATTTTTTGCAACGAAAACATCTAACTTTAGATGTTTCATACCTTCCAAATTTTTTAGGTTTCTTACCATGGATTTCTTCTTTTTTGTCGGCAGGTGCTTCACCACTAGAACCACATTTTTCAAACAGAGTCACTTTGCTTTGAAAAACTTGTTCAATAAACCCTGCAGTAACTCTCTGGTTCATCCTATGTTCATGAGAACATGATGATCATCAAACCTTCAACTGACATAGTTGAGAGGTCCTTTCCTTCCTCAATTGGAGCAACAACATAGTCAAAACGATCTGCCAATGATCTCATGATTTTCTTAATAACACGTAGATCAGTTAACTGTTCACCATTAACCCACATTTGATTAACAATAGATTGAACTTTAGAAAAATAATTAGAAATATTTTCAGAGTTAATCATATTAAGAGATTCAAATTCACCTCGTAAAGTCTGCAACCTTATATTTTTACCTTCTCATCTCCCTTGTAGGATCATTGCAACAAATCCCACATTTTTTTAGCTGTTTCAGCTCTTGAGGTTTTCTCGAAGACAATCTCTTCAACAACTTGATAGAGAAAGAACACTGCCTTATTATCATTCTTTATATCTTTTTGGACCTGAGAGAGAGCTTCATGTGCTACCCGATCAACTGGTTCTACTTACCCAAATTCGACAACCTCTCAAGTTTCCTGAAAGCCAAATAATGCTTTCATTTGTAGACATCATTGATCAAAATTTTTTCCACAAAATTGCGGAAGCAGAGGTTGGATTGACCCATTCATTTTGCGATTCGGTTAGTAATCACAAAATATTCCTAACTCAGATACCAAATGTTGGAAACTAAAAGTGTTTAATTTCCAAATGATAAAGGAAATTATAACTTGCACAATCAAAAAAGAATGAAGAAGATATTTAATTGAATTGAGTTACTTGACTTGATTAAATTAACTACAAAGACTGGTCCATTTATAGACCCAAATTGTACTCACTAATTATGACCACTACTAACATGATCCTACTAACTCATCCATTAACCCACTAACTCATTCATTAATCAACTAAAGAAAATAACTTCCCACTAACTTAATTCTCTAATTACTTAAATAATAAAATTAATCTTCTCATTAGCATTGAGTTTAAATAAAATTTAACAAAATTACTATTCATTTTCATTAGTACCTTAATATATGTGTGGTTACTCTTCGATTTTGGTTAAAACAAATAGTAGTTGCTTCATTTTGCTGTTAAAACATGTTGATGTTTGGTGAAAACAAGCAGTAGTACTTTGTCTTTACCATAATGTTCCATATCAAACAACAGTTTGGTGAAAACAAATAGTAGTTTGCTTGTACCGAACAAGCATGATGCCTCTTTTTCAGGTAACACATTTGTCCCATTGGCCCAACAACTTGTATAGAACAAACAACCGTTTGTGTTCAACAAAGAACAGTTTGTATTGAGCAGATAACTCTTTGTTTCGAACAAACAGATGGTTGGAAATTAAACCTTATTTACAAAATAAGGTTGACGATGTTGTCTATGTGTTTCTCGGACTTCCATTGGATCTAAGTGTTTTTGTTGAGGAGGTGTCGGATCAAGTTTTGGTTGTCACTCTCAATGTAGAGGAACTGAATTTTGAGATCTGTCGTCCATTTCATTTGCGCCAATAATGGCGCAACATTCGCATTCTTTTGCATTTTGTCCTCTGGTTGTGTCGGCTAATGCTGCAATGAAATCTGCCTGATCATCATGCATAAAACATCGGATTCCTACTGATTCTGACAGAGAGGTGAAGGAGGTCAACATTATTTTGATAAACGGGGTTACTGGTGGTTTCCACGGAATCTGACTCATTATGGATTTGTCTGTACTCTTGGTCTTCAAGCTAGTTGTGGTTCCCATAATACGAGTAATAATCTGCCTAGGTGTTTGATCCTGTGAAGAGAAACATTTTTCACATTCCGCTTTCCACATGAATCATAAGATCTTTGCATATAGGCTAGTAGTATTATCGTCTAGATCGTTCTAAAGGAGAATCAATTCCTGTAGACTGGTTATGTTATCTGTCATAATGTTAAAGTGAAACCAGATAGGACTGGTATGCCAACAGTGTGATAAAGCATGTACGTGTTATCGTTTCAATATTGTTAGAGTGTACACAATTGTAAGAATTACCAATATATTTACCTATTATGACCCGTACCGGTAGACTGTTCGTACATCACTTCCATATAAATAGTTTAATTCTCAGTGTAGTAGTTAAGTTCCATATGAATTTCCATTCTTCCGTCTCACACATATAGCTGTAGTTTCTTAGATGAAAGTACATAGAGCTGATAGTAAAGTTACCTAATTTGGTAAGAGTCCATCGTATTGTGTCTTCCTTAGTAATCTGCATATTAATGCTAAGAATTGCGTTTCATATATCTCTATTAAAGCAATTAGATATAATTTTCATATTCCACTCGTTATTGCTAACGAGTTGTGCTACCGTAGTTAACTGGCTATTCCTACTATTGCTTATGGGCGGTGGGTGGTCCGGGATCCACGTAATCGTGCCAAATATTAATATCTGTTCCTTTGTTCACGTCCCAAAAAATGAGGCTCGACACTTTATCGAAGTGTTTAACAATAGACTTCCAGAGCCAAGAGTGGTTAGGTTTAGCGGATCTGGGCTTAGACTCTATGGGGAAGTAATTGGCTTTTAGAATTTTAGCCCAAGGAGTGTCCGGATTTTTCAGAAAGGCGCCAGACAAGTTTACTGAGGAAAGCTTGGTTATTAAGAGCGGGAAGCCTAAACCCTAAACCTCCCAGTTTTCAGGGCAGGCAGATGGAAGGCCAGTTAATTATGTGGATGGATTACCAGAAGAACCGTTGGATGACCTCAATGCGATTACTGATGCCTTTTGGAATAGTAAAGCATTGCCTTTGGTATCAGGGAACGACCGCAACAATTGTAGAGATTACAATTGAGCGCCAGCTTGGGAGAGGAGATTGGTATGCCACTTGAAAAACTTATTCTGGAGTTGCACGAGAAGAGAGGAGAAACAGGCTACACGTACTTAAAAACTTAATGGCCAAATCCACTAATACAAGTTGTCTTATGTCATTCAACAACATATATTTTCAACAAATAAAATAACAACATAGATCCTGTTTGACTTCCTTTATAAAACGCCAACCAATAATAGAATAGAAAACCTTAATAATAAACAGAGAAAAGAAACGAAAGAACCGGGAAGACACCATAGAATTCAAAACTTGTCCAAATCAAGCACGTTGAATTAGTCTAGAACGGCAATGTAGTTAGAGAGAGAAAGAAACTTAGAGAGAGAGAGAAAGAAACTTAGAGAGAGAGAAAGAAAAAAAGACAACCTGGTACCCATCCCAACAGAAGGGCTGCCACTGTTTACGCGTTCGGACGGCTCTTTCTATCTCTCTATTCTCTAACAAACTCTTCATATGATATAAAACTGAGAAGAACTTGAAGGAATTTCAAAACAAAAATAAAATAAAACAGAGATTGTGAAAAGAGAAAAAAAAAGAGAGGGAGAGATGAAAGCCTTATCTATAGAAACGTTTCTTGTATTCTTCTTCTTGAGTGTATTATCAATAGTTGTGGTTCAAGCTGAAGACCCATATCTCTTCTTCACATGGAATTTAAGCTATGGCACCATCTCTCCTCTTGGGGTCTCTCAACAAGCCATTCTCATCAACAACCAATTCCCCGGCCCTAATATCAATTCCACCACCAACAACAACATCGTTATTAATGTCTTCAATAACCTCGACGAGCCTTTCCTTTTCACATGGAACGGTGTTCAACACCGAAAGAATTCATGGCAAGATGGTATGCCAGGAACCAACTGTCCTATCCTTCCCGGCAAGAACTTTACCTACCATTTCCAAGTGAAGGATCAAATTGGTAGCTACATTTACTACCCTAGCCTTGGAATGCAAAGGGCTGTTGGTGGTTTTGGTGGTCTTCGTGTCAATAGTCGTCTTCTCATCCCCGTCCCTTTTGCGGACCCAGAAGACGATTACACCGTCCTCATTGGTGATTGGTATACTAGTAGCCATACCGATCTCAAGAAGACTTTGGACAGCGGAAAGACCATTAAGAGGCCCGACGGTGTTCTCATGAACGGTAAGTCTGGCAAGGGAGCCGACAAGGATGAACCTCTATTCACCATGAAGGCTGGCAAGACCTACAGGTACAGGATTTGTAATGTTGGAATCAAAACTTCTTTGAACTTTAGAATCCAAGGGCACACCATGAAGTTGGTTGAGATGGATGGGTCTCATGTTGTTCAGAATGACTACAAGTCTCTTGACATTCATGTTGGGCAATGCTTATCTGTTCTAGTCACAGCTGACCAAGAACCAAAAGATTACTACATGGTGGCCTCTACCAGATTTATCAAGGACGTCCTTTCCGCCACGGGATTTATTCGTTACGAGAACAGCAAAACTCCTGCCTCTCCCGAGCTTCCTGAGGCACCCACAGGCATCCTATTCTCTCTCAATCAGTTCCGTTCCTTCCGATGGAACCTTACAGCCAGTGCTGCTAGGCCCAACCCACAAGGTTCTTACCATTACGGCGGTATCAACATTACCCGTACCATTAAGATCGTTAACTCTGCCTCCACTGTTGATGGTAAGCTCCGTTACGCCATTAATGGTGTCTCTCACACTAACCCAGAAACCCCTCTCAAGCTTGCTGAATACTACGAAGTCCCCGACAAGGTATTCAAATACAATCTTATCTCCGACGATCCCACACCAGAGAGTGAAACAAAGATCACCGTAGCACCCAATGTTCTTAATGCTACATTCCGTGACTTTGTCGAGATCATATTCCAAAACAACGAAAAGTCCATCCAGTCATGGCATTTGGATGGGTACTCATTCTTCGCAGTCGCTATTGAAGCTGGGCAATGGACACCAGAGAAGAGGAAGAACTACAACTTGCTTGATGCTGTGAGCAGGCACTCAATTCAGGTCTACCCAGGTTGTTGGGCAGCTATAATGCTAACTTTCGACAATGCTGGAATGTGGAACCTTAGGTCCACTCTTTGGGAAAGGAACTACTTGGGACAGCAAATGTATTTCAGTGTTCTCTCACCAGCTCGATCACTCAGAGATGAATACAACGTTCCCGACAACGTGGAACTTTGTGGCCTTGTCAAGGACTTGCCTAAACCACCTCCTTACACCATCTAAGTATTTTTTTTCGACAGATCTTCGGTCTTCATATCAACTTGATCTTGTCTTTAAAGTGGGAGAGTGGGGTGATGATAAATCGATTAGAAGTGATGACTTAGAATTTGATATAAGGAGTGATCAGAAGTAATGCTAGACCAGGTGAGAGAAGAAGGAAGAAATGTAACAAAAGGAGAGGTACATATGCAGTGAAAACCTAAGAAAATACATAATGTCTTTGTAGGAGACGTTAATTTACCATTCATTTCTATTCAATTTATTATTTCTTACATTGTATTAACCCACTTGATGATATTGTATTTATTATTGGAATTAATTAAGTTACAAAATTTAAAGTTTCAAAAATGTACCTCTGTTTTTCTAGTTTTGTTCAATTCGTCTGTAAATCAAATGTTAAGGTTATGAATAATTTTTGGTTTCTCGTGTCATGTGCCATTCGGTTATAATGTTATCTGTTGGAATCAATACATCGGCAAGAGCGTTTTTTACCCTTTTGACAAGGTTTTGAAGGTCGAAACAATTCAATGAACGTACCGTTGCGTTCTTCTTGTCGAGGGCTTGAATTTCCCACATCAGATAATTAAAAGGAAAGTGAAGGGTTTATAAAACTTGCTCTCTCATACTAGTGCATGCATGAAACAATAATCCAATGCTTTGCGTGGCTTGCGCGCACGCACACGCGCGCGGCCTGGGCGAATAGGCATTTAGGATGCATTGGGCGTGTTAGAGGCACCTGCACTTTGCACGTTCGTGGGCGAATGGGTGTTCAGACGACTTGAGCGACAAAGAGGTTTCCGAGTTCTTTGCTGGTTTCGCTCCCAGATCAAGAAGAGCAAAACCGAGATTCATCGTAGCAGTCTCATCATTTTGACCGATCCCAAGAAGATAATTTTTTGACCCATGAAAACAGACTTAAAAACTTAATTTGAATTAACAGAATTTAAGGCATTCAAAATTTCTTCAATACTTCCTGACGTTCGAAAGATTTTAAGATCCAAGTACCTCCGGTCCGAAATGGTAACCCGTTGTATCCTGGGAGACAAATCGCCTATAATGTTGATACAATAAACAATGCGAATTATTAAGGAAAGAATTCACTCGCATCGATTCTAATTAAATTGTTTCCTGTTCTTTACCCTCTATTCCTATTATTTTTGTATAATTTGTATCTGTGTAACATCCCGTGCTTTCGATTAAGAAAATATAAGACTAAGGTTAGGCGAAGGGCCATTTGAAGTTTAGAGAAAGTTAGGACAAGGACTAAATAAACAATTGGTGCAGAATTTTGGATGTTATCTGCGACCAGGAAATATTTAGGGGCTGCTTTGCAAGTTGATAGAAATTGAGGGACTAAACTGTAAATTCGAGTGGATAAGTTGTAAACAAAAAAAAATCAGATTTTCTTTCTCTCTTTCAACCGACTGAAATTAGGGCTTAAACTTTGAGGGAAGAATCGATCAAATTGAGAAGTTCTAGTGAATTTCATTGAGAAATTTGAGTTCAATCAAGAAGTGAGTATTGCTCTTAAGGTTTTTTGTTTAGGTTTTTGATGGAAACTTAATTTTCTCTCTCTATGATGTTGAATTGAGTTTTAATGGTAGTTTTCTTCATGATTTGAAGAACTTGGTGAATTGAGGAGGAATTACAAGAGACTAATCAAGAGGAAACTATCTAAATCAATTTTATTGGAATCAAGGTAAGGAATTTTGATCTCTATGGTTTTATAATGATTCTTTAAGGGTTTTTGTACCTTTATGTGTGATGGTATGATTTTAGTTTAAAAGAGTTATGAAGTTAGGTATGATGAAACAATTGGATGAATAGGTCAAGACTTGATGAAAAAACAGTAGGTTTAAGAACGAAACTGCTACTATTTTTGGGTGTTTAGACAGTCTTAAAGGCTTCGGAAGAATTTCGAGTCTTCATAGATATTATAGCTCGTCTCGTTCCGATTCCAGAAACATATTATAATGATTATTCGGAGTTCGGATGAGGACGGTATGATGGTTAGAGTATGCAGCATACGAGCAGTAAAACTGATGCACTGCTGCGTATATTTTAGGTTTTTCCGGCATGTTTTAGTCGTAATTAGGAGAAGACACCTGAGAATGAAACGCTAGGAGTGAAGTTAAATTTCCGAAAACTTAAGAATCAGTTGAATCGGATTAAGGACTAAAGAGTATTGTTTGTTTAAGTGCGCAGTGCACAATTAAGACTACTTTGTGTGTTTATGCATTTTGGATACGGTTCATTCGGATTTTAGCAAAGAGAACCGATAGAACATGTTAAGGGCATTAATATACTTTAAGCGATATATGATTCAACTTAATTGAGTATGGCAACGAAAGTTTTTAAATGGTCGAAAGTACTCGGAATAGTCGATTTCGTTGCAAGGAACAACTTCGGAATAGTTTGGTTTATAACGGAACCTAATATAGGTTGGATTTGTTATATTGAGGGTGTGACTAAGATATTCGTGTTGTCAGAGTCAACATGATTCTTGTGACCTCGGAATCACATAATAGACTTTATAGAATCGTCCAATGGTTTAGGACGTAAGCTAAGTAATGAATGTTATATCGTTCATGGATTCTTCAGAGATCATTCTCATGCATCTTATTGTCTTCTTAGTTTGCAAGATCTCCTCAGACAGTTTTCTGACTGTCAATTGACCGTTTTGTTTCTTTGTACTTTCAGCAGGAAGCGAATACTACGTAGAAGAGAGACCCGAGGAGTCCGAATCTCAGGTGGACGACAGCGAACCGGAAGTGTACTACATCTGAGGTAGGATCCTATGAATCTTACTTGGAGCACGGGTATTCCCCGTCACACCATTTTATATATATATTTAGTTTTTATCTTTATCTTTTTCTTTTCCGTTCTTTAGTTAAAATTATGACATAATATGCTATGGTGGGAATGTATGTGGTGTGTTGTGTGTTATGGATGTTTATCTTTTAAAAACAAATTGGTTTTTCTGAAAACTAATCACGTGGTGGCGGAATCGCTTGAACTGCGTGATCTTTTTGTATGAATTGTGAACACGTGGTGGCGGAATCGCTTGAGCTGCGTGTATAACATGGTGGCGGAATCGCCTGGACCGTGTTACGTGTAATGATTGTTTGACGCCGGGCATTGGTTGGTCCCCTTGTTTATTTTTCTGTTATGGATTAGCCATGAATTCATGTCAAGGGTTACACTCGGTGCATGCGCAGCCGTTTGGTAACGACCATTCCAGTTTACCCAGAATGGGGTCCGAGAGAGATTGGGAGTTGGGGTATTCCGACCCTTGGAGTGATTAGGGGACTGACCAGTGCCATGTTTGTTTATTTATTCTGCTAAGCCACTGGTGTTTGTGGTTTGAATTCTGTATGATATGTGATTGATACTTACAACATTTTCACCGAAATGAAATAGGGTGCTTACCCGAGTTTTCGTAATAAGAAAATACTTAATCCGTGAAGGTGGAAACTTGTAAAAGCTTGGCTTTAAACAAGGTTTACCCTACCTTGAGATGCGAGAACGCTCTTCTCCTTTGGTGGATGTTACCTGTTAGGAGAGCTCTGTTCTTGTAGCTTTGGGAGTCACTCAGATCATTTAATATTATTATAGGTTCATGCATATGTTTGGGTATTCTTCGAATGGTTAATGAGTTACCTTGCGAGGGAGCGTCAGATCTGGCCGGAGGTAGGACGCGCCTCAAGACGAGATAATTGTATCGCCGTGGGTATATGGCTCTACTTCACGACGATACTCTTATAGTCGTCTGGGTAAGTCATAGCATATTCTAAGCGTATCGTTGTTTGAGTGGGATTTATTATTCGATGCGTATTGAGATCACAAGTTAGCCCGATGGGCGATGATGACGAAGGGAGAGTTACGGAAGCTCTTACCGGGGTATTACGTGGATCCATGTGTACACTGCAGTAGTCAACTGTTCGATAAGGCGCCGCCTGCCTACGTACTAACAAAGGCCTAACGGTTCTTCCTAGCCGAATAGTAGGTGACCCCGACTGAGGGCGTATTCAGTCGTGATCTTGGTAAGCTAGAAGAATTATCTTGCTGTATTGCCTTGCTTGATGTGCATAATAATATCCTTGTACTATTTATATCACCTAAACTATTGTTTTATTAAAATGTTGATATGTGTGGTGTGGGTAGGATGTCTGGGTATCCTACTGAGCTGACTTTCGAGTTATCTCACTCCTTCATTTGTTTTTTTTGTGTTCAGGTACTATAGTCCCAGATCAATCTAATCTTGCTTGTGAGCAACTGGTGATGTGAGATCGATTTGTTTTTTTTTGTCTATTTTGAAGTTATGTATATTATCAGAACGAACAATATATATGTATCACTGTAGTATATAGTAGGTGCGAGATGTTTGGAGTTTGTAGTTTGTTTTGTCATGATATGAGTTTATGTGCATGTATATATGTATGTTTTGGCAGGTTTTACAGGTTTTATAGACTCAATTTACAGAGGAAACTCTGCCGAAATTTAGTCTCGTCTTTTTGACTTTTAGTTCGTTTTCAAAAACTATGATTTCTTATTAGATTTCCGCTGCTTCATTTTATTTGTTTGATAACAGAGATAAATGTGTTGGCTTTGGTTTATTTTAGAAACTCTGTTTAAGCGAGACTGAGACTTAGTTTCTTTTATAAACTGCCGGGCAAACCGTGTCTCGGAACACGAGGCGTCACAATCTGAAATTTATAACAGAGTACAAAGAATTTGTTTTACATGAAGGATTTTTTATTTTAAAATCCAATCTAGTTATCTGTGATTAGTTTCAGAAGGAAATTATCGTTGTTTAAAGAAACATGACGAAAAACCAGTATAAAATAACTAGAATCTTAAGACTAGAATTGAAGTTGTATACTTATTAAAGCTGTGTTTGATAGAATTAGAGAGAAGAAATAATTCTTATTCCATTACAATTGTTGATTACAACCGAAATATATATAGAGTCTCACAGTCACTCACTCTATTAGGTAAGCAACCAAGAATATAAAGTATAGGTCCTCCCCACTCATTGCCAATTGGTTTTGAGTTGGATGGTCACAAACTTAACATGGTATCAGAGCTAGGCCCCACACGTGATAGGCTTAAAAGCCACACGTGCTCCACGTCACCCGTAAAAAAAAAAAACACACGTGTTAGGCTCAAAGAACCCCACACGTGAGGGGGCGTGTGAGAATAGTTCCACATGAGAGAACGGGTCACCAGCAACCAAGAATATAAAGTATAGGTCCTCTCCACTCATTGCCAATTGGTTTTGAGTTGGATGGCCACAAACTTAACAGTATTATGTTTTTTTTTCTGGAAAAATGGCATGTGCTACTGATTCTGGAATAAAGCCAGTTGGTCCATCCACTTAGGCTGAAAGCTCAAGAAGATTTTCGAGATTGGCATTGGCTTTAAAAGCTAGCAATAGAAAATGCTATTTCATCTGACTACCCTTGGACTAGTCAAATATTTAACAGAAAGCAAACCAGTGTTGAATGAAGATGGTGATGTCCAACAAGTTTTAGCAATAAAAACATGGAAACATTGAGATTTCTTGTGCAAAAACTATATCCTTAATTCCCTAAATAGTGGACTTAATAATGTCTATTTATGTTATTGATACAACAAAAAACTATGGAAAACTCTTGGAAATAAATACAAAAACGGAAACAACATGAGTAAAAAAAATTATAGTAGGAAGATTCCTTGAATTTAAAATGACTAATATAAACTTAGTAATGTTACAAGTTTAGGAATTTCAACTCATATTACACGAACTTAAAGCAGAAAATAGGATAACACACGAAGCCTTCCAGTCAGGACTATGATAGAAAAATCACCTCTGGATGGAAGAACTTCAAAATTTATCTACGTCATAAGAATAAAGACAAGTCCTTTGAAGAATTAATTCTGAAACTCAGAGTTGAAGAAGACAGTGAAAATGCAGAAAAGAAGAAAGAAAAACCTTCTGATTCTAAATTGAATATGATTGACGGTGGCTCAACACTCAAATCATTCGTAGAACATTTGGGTCGAGAAGCATCCACAGGTAAGTGTATGAAACAAAAATTTGAAAGTTAGTGGTACACGTGCGACAAGAAAAGTCATCTTGCAAAGGATTGTCGTTCTAAAAACGACAAGGGCAACAAGTAAAGAAGGGAAAAGGAAAGAAACAGTCGAAGAACCAGACCTCCATAGTAGAAGATAATGAACCCCTTAACCTATGTGCCATGGTTTCGAGACTAGATGATATCTATGAAAAATTTCAGAAACTAAACTCATGTTCTACGATTCCTGAAGTGAATCTGGTTGGGAATCCCATAAAATGGTGGGTTCATTTGTTAGCAAGACGACACACTTGTGCCGACAAAAGCCTTTTCTCTAGCTATACCGAAATATAAATAGAGGAGATAACTTTATTTATAGGTAATGACACAACATCCAAGGCTTTGGGAAAAGGAAAGGTTATTATGAAATTTACTCTTAGAAAAGAAGTAACTTTGAGCAATGTACTGCATGCCCTCGGTGTTCAAAAGAATCTTGTTCTGGCTCCGTACTTAGCAAAAACGATTTTGATCTTGTTTTTGTTTCTGATAAGTTTGTACTGGCTAAGAATGAAATTTATGTAGAAAATGAATATTGTACTCGGGGTAAGAGGTTATTTATATTAAACGTTATGACTGTAACTTCTAAGAATATTAATAAGAATAATTTTGCTTATATTGTTGACTCATGTAAAATTTGACATTAAAGGTAGGTCATGTTCATTATAACTCTTTGAGGAAGTTAATGCACATGCACTTGATTCTAGAAGTTGGTGTAGACTCTAAAACAAAATTTCATGTATGTATAAAGTCCCAATTATCTAAGAAACTGGCCACTCAATTGAACGAATAACAGGACCATTAGAATTATACATAGTGATCTATGTGACTTAAAAATGGTTCAGACAAGAAGAGGAAAAATGTACCCCATGACCTTCATCAATGACAGTACGAGGTATTGTCATGTTTACGTGTTAAGAAGTAAAGACGGGGCGATAGAAAAATTTGAACTTTATAAGAAGCGATAGAAGTGGCGAATACGAGCCACAATTTGCTGAAATTTGTGTCAAAAGTGGTATTATTCATGAGACTAATGCCCCTTACTCACTCTAACAAAATGGTATAGTCGAACGTAAGGATCAGACGTTAAAAGAGATGATTAATGTTATGCTAATAAGTTATGGACTACCCTAAAACTTGCGGAGGGAAGATATTCTTTGAGCAAACTACAGCTTGAATAAATTACCTCATAAGGCGACAGGAAAAATACCATATGAGATGTGGAAAGGCAGACCACCGTGTTCTAAATACATCAAAGTGTGGGGGTGTCTAGCTAAGATGATGGCCCCTCCTCCTAAAAGAGTCAAGATAGGACCCAAAATGGTAGATTATAGTTTTATAGGGCGTGCCATAAATAACAGTGCCAATAGATTTTTGGTACACAAATCTGAGCTAGATTCCGGATATACAAGTAAATACCATCTTGGAATCCAGAGAGGCTAGACTTTTTGAAAATATGTTTCATCACAAATCAATTTCACATGACTCATCGTTAAAAAGGAAAACGTTGAAGTGGCAGAAACATCTAAGAGAGATGAACCTGAGTTAGAAAAATAAACCCTTAAGATGAGTGAACCCGAGTTAGAAATTGAGGAGCCTCGGAAAAGTAAACGGACAAAGGTGGCAAAAACCTTTGATCCTGATTTTTTAAGATATCTACTGGAAAATTATCCATAATCATTTGTTGAAGCTATGATAAGTTTGGAAGCTTCTTTCTGGAAAAAAGCTGTGAACGGTGAGATTGCATCCTCATGAATAACCATACTTGAGAACTACTAGAACTCCCACATGGTTGCAAACCTCTAGGCTACAAATGAATTTTTAAAAATAAAATGAAAACAGATGGATCAATCGACAAGTAGAAGGCTAAACTTGTAGCAAAAGAATTCAGACAACGAGAAGGTCTAGATCACTTCGACACTTACTCTCATGTAACTCGAATCACCTCTATTGGTTACTACTATCAACAATATCCATACATAATTTGTAAGTACACCAAATGGATGTAAAAGTGCCATCTTGAATGGGAAACTAGAAAAAGAAATATAGGAGTATATGAGTCAACCAGAAGGGTCTCTCGTTCCCGGCCAAGAAAGAAAAGTCTGCAAGTTAGTAAAATCATTTTACGGGCTAAAGCAGCTCCGAAACAATGGCATATAAAATTTGATAACATATTGATATCAAATAGATTCATAATGCGATAAATGCGTCTATACTAAGACCACTGCAAACAGATGTGTTATCCAATGTCTATATGTGGATGATAAGTTAATTATGAGAAATAATTTAGAGATCATAAACAAAATTAAGAAGATGTTGTCTAAAAATTTTGGTATGAAAGATTTAGGCAGAGCAGAAGTCATTTTTGGCATAAATTTTTTTACAATTGATATGGGAATAAGTTCATCACAGTCTCACTATGTTGAGAAGATAGTAGAAAATTTCTGCAACACTGACCAAACAATTGCGAGTACACCGATAGACCCAAGCATTCACTTACTGAAGAATACAGGTCAATGAGTCAGACAGGCAGAGTACTCTAGAATAATCGGAAGTTTAATGTATCTAATAAATTGCACACGACCAAACAAAGCTTACTTAGTTAGCAAACTGATAAGATATACAAGCAATCCATCAATCAACACTGGAATGCCATCACTAGATCTCTAAGATATTTGAGAAAAACAAAGGAATGTGGACTGAATTACACTAAATATCCTGAAGTACTAGAAGGGTACGCCGATACAAATTGGATTCATATACAGATGATACTAAGTTAACTAATGGATATATGTTTACACTAAGTGGAGTGCCATATCGTGGAAATCTTCAAAGCAGGCATGCATAGCTCGATCTACAATGGAATCTGAATTTATTGCTTTGGATGAAGCATGGAAAGAGGTAAAGTGGCTGCAAAACTTCCTCGAAGATATTCCGATTTGGCCTAACCTTGTGTCTGTAATTAGTATACACTGTGATAATCAAGCAGCAATTGCGAAGACTCATAGTAAAATGTATAATGGTAAGTCTCGTCATATAAAACGTCGACATAATAATGTAAAACAATTACTCTCAGAAGGAGATATAATACCGTAAAGCAATTGCATCGTCGAGGGGATGTGCTACTACCTAATGAAAATGAGTAAAGTCATAACGAGAACCCAACCTAGATAACTGGCTAGGTTCAACGAAAAACTGAAGTTATATACTGACTCGATAGTATCACTGAAAGAGAAATATCCCTTACCCATTCCTAAGATGAAGTAGTGTTTTCTGCCGATAGAAAATATAAGCATGCGACTTTTAGTATTTCCTAAATTTTAGAATTTCTTCTAAAATATGGTATTATAGGATGCCGTTAAAAAAATTACCTATATGTGTGTGAACTGTGGTCGGTTCAATGAGAAGGTCGTAATGGCCGAATTCTGTAACACATACACACACACACACACACGAATATCTGAGAATGTTCAAGGTCAAAAGGAACACAATCGAGAACTAAAGAAAGTAAGGAACTAGTTGTGTGATAGTTAGCGTACCGGTTTACAACTCATAACACTCAATTGAAGACATATGTTCACAAAGTCTTTGCAAACCCAATCGCTATTCACTACGACAGATTCAAAGCCAAAGGATATCTCTCCCAATGTAGTAAAAATTTGTTGGAGAACAATGAAGGGGATGTCCTTCAACCAAAGATGCAATGCGAACAATTTGTTGGATAATACAATTGATGAAGAAGATCATCAAGTCTGGTTGATTTAGGGGTCGTAGTGTTTAGCTAGAAACCAACTACGATCGTCGAATTACGAAATAATTCGCGGCTAACTTCGACCAGATCGTACAACGGGTTAAACATAAGAATGACTATTAATCAGATGATATGACTAGTGGGCTGGAGATATATAATCATGGGAGAGCCTCATAAATATGTCTCATAGGCCTAAAACAAGTTTAGGCAAAGATAACACAAAAGGCCCAAAAGAAGAGTTTTGGGCTAGGGCCAAAGAGGGACTTTTTGGGCTCGGATTGGGCTGAAAATTGGAGGGTCAGTTCCCCTAATAGGGAAGGTTAGATATACCAATTTTTGCCTGGTTTGGACGTCCCCTCATCGAGGAATTGAGAAAATAGCAACTAGTTTCTATTTTCGACTATTTCCTTAATCTTATCCAAAAGGGTCTTTTAGGAAACCAAATTTGAGTCGGACTCTCATTAGGGTTCTATATAATGACCCTTAGGGCAGAGAATAAGGTGTAGAGTTTCTCTAATAAGTTTCTTACTCTACAACATCAAGTAGAGAGGAGAAAGTGAGCTAATTCCCAAAAGCTATCAACTTGTCATCAAGAAGAAGTGTTCTTCTTATCAAACTACCATTGGAGTTCAAGCTAGATTTCAAGGTGGGAAGATTAAGCAGACCATTCGGTGTCCCAAGTAGAGGACCGACAATTGGTGCTCTTAGTCTTCTAAAGCGATTGGAAAGGTTCGAGGGAAAACTAGCGATTAAGGTAATCTTCTAGACTGTTAGTTAATCATTAGTTTATGCATGTGATCCTGGGATACTAATGTTAGACATGTGATGTCTGAGATTCCGCTAAACGACATTAGTAGACACCACCAATTTCCAACAGTGGCGTCAGAGCCTCTCGCAAATAACTAATTTTTGCTAAGTTTCAGATTAATCCATGATAGATTAGCTTGATAGTCTTGTCTAAAAGTATTTTAGACATTGAATTTGAATGTTTTGAATGTGATTTAAAATTCCAAATTGATTTTCAAGATTGATGATTGAAAAGTGTTTTCAAAAGATTCGATTTTGATTGATTTCGGTATTGAAAAGTGTTTTCAAAAGCTTTGATTTTCATTGATTTGGTTAATTAGATGATAATCAAAAGTTTGGAATTTTAGAAATGTTCTAAAAGTTTCAAAAATTGTGATTTTCATGATTTTAGAAGTCGTTGAGAATCACAAATTGGGTTTTTTAGAAGTTTCCTCAAAAGATCAAAAAGTTGTGATTTTATGACTTTAGAAGTTTTGAAATTCAAATTTGAGTCTTTTGGAAGTTTCTAAAAGAAAGGAATTAGAGCTATTGAGAAGAGCCAAAAGAAAAAAAAAATTTGAAGTTGCCAAAATCTGGCCCAGCCGGCCAGACGCGACAAGGTCGCGACCAGGCCAGTCTGGGTCGCGTCTCGGGTCTCAAGGACGCGTCCCAGGTTGATCTGAGGGTGTCTCGGACTTTGATTCGAGATGCATGGGACTTCTCCAAACGCGTCTAGGACTCGTCTGGGTCGTCCTAGTCTCGGTCTTGGACCGAGATGGCCTAGGACACCTCGGCCATGGGCCAGACACGTCTAGGACGCGTCTGGGCCAAAGACCAGCGTCCTGGCCTAGGGCCTGGACGTGCCCTAGTCCTGGGAAAGACCAAAACGCATCTAGCATGGGCCTAGACGCATCCGGTCTTAGCCAAACCGTGCATGGCACGACCCAAGCTATTGGCCTAGGGCCGAACCATGCTTGGGCTGTACCAAGATGCATCCTAGACCTCTTTGGCCCGGACCACCTTGTTGGTCCTTGACTTTAGGGTCTTAGGCCTTGACCAAGGATTGCCCCGGGCCATTTCGAGCTTGACCTAGGTCCACGGGCCGAGATTTTACGGGTCTTGACCTGAGTGGGAGTTTTTCGATGAAAGTAAAAAAAAAATCCGGTTCCACCCAAATTTTATCGAAATTGTTCCGGGCCATCAGAAGGCCCGAAATGGGTTTTTCTTAAAATTGATTTGGAAAATCATTAAGAAGCAAACCATTTTTTTCCGAAATTGACCCGGGCTTTCAAAAACCCAAAACAGAGTTTTTCTTAAGATTGATTTTAAATAATCATTGAAGATCAAACCGGAACGCACCATTAGTTGAATTTTTTGGATTTAGACTTAAGGTACGTAATGTGACATGGGATGTCGACAAAAGTATCTTCCGGATTATCATGCACATATAATTCTTAACCTTTATATATTATATGAATGCATGTGATGTGAATGCGGGAAACTAGTATGCCCATAGATATTGTTTCTTTTATTCTTGTTTTAAGCACGTATGGGTGCAAATTTGTAATTAATTTTAGTTTCAAATTTATACGATCTGCGTATTGTTAGAGTCTTGCAATTAGAGTTTAGGGTGTATGGTCCATTGAAGAAGCTTGAGGATGAGATCCAAAGGCGAGTGGGAGAAATCAATGGAGGTTCAAAAGATGGCGATCTAAGGCGAACCAAAGATGAAACAAGAAGAAGCCTGGAGATTAGATCTTCTAGGTTAGGGGTCATACTAGGATCCATGTGCTTGATTTACTTTCTCGCGCGCATTTACTTTCTTATTTACGCTTTATGTCGTGGATGTTAGTTAGGCTAAGTAGTTCACTATAACACATGCCAGACTAGCGTAAAAGTTCTCAGAAGTAATTTTGAGTGAAGTGCCTACCTAGATTAAGACACTCGTTGCGCCCTTGTTCGTGATGGTGGGTCGGCCTTCGCAGAGTACCATCTCTACCTCGGGACAATGCGGGTAGTCCTATGGCAGAGGCCTACATGTCTAAATGGTTCCACTCAACGAGATCAGCAAAAGAGTTTTTGATACTCGAGGCAAAAGGTTAGATTAGTCATTCATCAATGAAATCTATGATCAGTGAAGTAGTTCGCTCATCTGGAACGACGGAGTCGAGGGCAGGGCCCTAGTCCGCTTTACTCCGACAAACTGGGATCTTGGAATCAAGTTATTCAACCGGGGACGGTTTTATATTGAATAATGTGGAAAAACTGAATTTTTCCAAAAACGATAACGAGTTTACAACTTTGCAATTCTTTTATGACACAACGAAACGAGTTCAACATTGAATCACACCTAAGGGAGGTGATGATCAACTTCCTCGAATGGAAGAATGAATCTGAGAATGATTCTCAGATTCAAAAGGAAAGCGTACTAGAATAACCAATCCCAATGTTGACTCATACTGGAGAAGGTCAAAAGCCTTTTGCAAGCAATAGTAGAACATTCTCTTTGAAAGAGTAATGGATGCTAGCACGACCATTAAGACAAACTAGGAAGAAGTTCCTGCAGAAGTCATAAACGGAGAGGTACAAGACCTCCAAGGCAATCTGAAAGTCATCCTAAGAAAAGACAATAGAATCTATCTATAATCCAGTTCAATGTCGGTTGAACAAAGATAGATAAGACCTTAGATGAGTCACTCAAATTGTTATGAACAACTAAGCAGTACATATGGGAACAACAAGTCTAAGAAAGAGTTCTTGAGATTTAAAAGGGCAAAGGGTCAGTCAAGTGAGAAAAACATTTGATCAAAGAAAAGGTAAGCAGTTGCCGAGTACATGGTCAAGAATGTTCCTCATTACTGTGAATGTTTCCAAATAATGGATAGACAATTTAAGAAGAAACTACCCTTAGCATCTGGAAGACAAAATGAACGGAATTATGAATTCCGGTTCTAGTATCTTTGTTAACAAAATTAAGCAAGTATCGCAGAATTCCTTCATCAAGTATTTAAAACCAGATTTGCGGCTCAGTGGGAGCTCAAAGGAATTACATACTTGACTAAAAGGAGTAAAGATCCAAGAGGGACCAGAAGCTGCATTGCTAAGGATGCTGAAAGGGATCGAAGTCTTCTTTTAAACACTGATCTAGAACTTAAGAGTAATTATTTTGTTTTAAACCAGTGGTGACTTAACTGAAGGTTAACATTAATAATGGTTGAAATCAAAAAATTCAAACTCGTTAACTTCAGCATTGTCGCTTAGGTCTTAAGGACCAATTGACAAAGTCATCCTTTTCAGAAAGGCATAGAGACTAGTAATCTATTCGGACTCGTACTTGGTTATGCAGACCTATAAGCTTACTTGCAAGAAGCTAATGAGAGCTACTTCAGTACGTACTCTGACAAACCTAGTGAAGTACGGAAACGTACAAGTCATCAAGTGTAAGTCGGAATGTTAGAAAGGTTCAAACAAAGTACAAACCGAAGTAAATAATCAATTTGGTAAGAGAGTTTAAGCCATCCTATTAGATTTGGAGTGGTGAAAACTTGAGTCAAACACTTGATAACCATCAAAGGAGTTTCCCAAACTCGCTCCATGGAACACATCTGAGGGATGGTGGATTCAGTGGGAGTAATCGAACGCTGCTATGCATGATTCGATCAATGATGGGTTTAAGCCAGTCTTCCGAATATTTTGGGACATATTCTAGAAACGATTGTTTTCGCACTTAACCTACTCTGTCTAAAGCTAAGCCTGTATAAAAGTGTCTTACAAGGATACACAAATTAGCTAAAAGTCTGATGCAATTTCTTTAGAAATTTAGGTTTTTTCCACAACCGATCAGAGAACAAAGTGTTTGTTGCTCATGATGGTATTCTTGTAGTAGTTAGCATAACAAGTTACTAATTATTACAAGAATAAGTGGGAGAAAAGTACAAGTCGATTTAATTCGACCACGAGAAAAGTCATGAGGAACAATCATGCGAATTGTACAGGCCGATTAAAGTTTGACCAAGAGCAACAAAATTGTTAAAGACAGCTAACCGCGGTTCCTCACGAAAAGAAATAAAAGTTAAAGATGGAATATAAATACCTACCGTACATTGCAAATGTAATTCGTAGGAAAACTCTCAAGTAGTTGAAAGTAATCCAAATTGTTGCTCAAAAGCCCTTAAGGTCAAAAGTTCATCTCAAGAACTCAGAAGATTAAGTTCTCTCTGAAGAGATAAAAGACCTGCGCAGAGACGAAAACCGACTCTAGCTTTTGGCCAGAAGCCAAAAAGTATGGAATCCATATCTTATCAAGCCATGAAGCTTGATAATTTAGTCAACGGAAGACTTAAATTAGTTTCCATGATAAGAAAACTGAGAAGGATGGAAACCTTAGTGTTTCCCAAAACTAGACAAGACCAATAAGATTCTTCTAACTCCAATTATGTCGATACACATGCTTCAGGAATCTATCAAAGGATTGAAGCACGCAAGAGTTGGAATCTTCGATTCATAGAGGCAATCAAAGTAGTTTGACCCCTGAGGAATGAAGAAATGTTGAATCACGAAATTTCAAGAAGATAAGTGGGAGTAACAAACTTTCCAGGTCCGCACAAGAGATTGAGAACAACATATAAATGTTCTTAAAATAGTCAGGAACTGACTCAAAAAAGGACCACACACAAAAGGATAAAATGCTATTTTGGGCATCAAAGGTCTATAAGCATAGATCGATTAGATGATAGGATTAAGAATCCTTGGTACGCCAAAGATTCTTGAAGTCCAAATTCGAAAGGTCTAAGAGTCGGAAAAGTCTATAAGAATTTCGACCCAAAAACTCATGACAAAGAGTGTTGCAAGACTCGGAGTCTAGAAGACACCGATGAGCAAGCACGCATGAGAGAGACATTTATGTACAAAACATAAAGTTGGTCATGTAGGACATGATTAGCATTTAGACATCCAGAGCACTGATGTCAATATCCAAATTCGGATTGAAGAATCTGAAACACTACTTAAGAGCATCATAGAAGGTTGTAGGATGAAGTAGTACTAAAGTTGAACAAGTCATCGTAGCAAACTTCCAGACATGGAAGGAAAGTAGGCTGAGAGCGTTTCTAGTCGGGTAATGGTCCTAAAAAGTTTCCTAAATAGGTCTATACCGCAAGTGCACGGTGGTCAAGTAATAAAATCCCGGTAAGACCGGGGTCGATCCTCAGAGACTAGTCAAACCAGTTCTAAAACTTGGATGTAACACGATTTTGGTTTTGAAATTGGTTTTGTGGTTTTGGTTATAAAATAATAATGAACAAAATAATAAAGAACACAATAATAAAACAAATAATGGAAGTGAACTCAAATGGAGGAGAGCCTAAGGTTTCTGAATTCACCACATACAATCAGTTTAAGAACCAATAATTAGTCGAATTAAATATCTTTTTTTTCTAACTCAAAATTCAAGGTAATGAACTACCCGAATTCCAGAAAATATTTTCGTTAAAACCCCAATTAAAAGATTGAACATGGTTTCATCATCAACCCTAGATAGAATGTTAGCTAATCATGATCGAGATTTAAACAAATATGACAAATAAGAGAAAAAATAGAAGAAGAATATTGGAGTTTTCTCACTGGTTTTCCTCTGGCAGCCAAACGCACCCCTAAGGAAATCGATTTTCTCGTCTTCTCCACTGTTTTCTTTCTCTGTTTCTATTGTAACCCAAATCAACTAACACCAACAAGTTTGAACATGGTGATTATATTAAATGAAGAACAATACAATTCTCTCTGATTTAAAATATATCTTTAAGGGTCTAAATATGACGTGGACTAAAAATGTTTATTCGGTAGATTTTTGAAATTTTTGATTTTTGTGGGTATATTCACTGCAAACCCTTACGAGATGAAACTCGTCCTCTAGGGAAACCTAGAGGTTTAACGGCTTGTTGCACGTGCTAAGTGCAATCGTGATTCCCTACGAAAGTGGTGATCTGGGCTTAGTTTTATTTTTCTGTTTTGCTCGAGGACTAGCAAAATCTAAGTTTGGGACTGTTTGATGGGACATGAAAATGTCCCATATGAATCTCTTAACTCGGTTAGTTAGTCCATTTCGGACAGTTACTCTGATGAATTGTGTGTTTCTCTTTTCCAGGTGTCTTTTACGGAGTTCGATGTGAAAAATAGCTAAAATCGGGAGAAAGACACACTTAAGGGCATTTCGGTCATTTAGAAATTAAGTTGATTTGGCAATATTGATGTTCGGATGAAATATGACTCCAAGAGGAACCCATAGGCGAAAACAGAAGAGAAATTGAAATCCGGAAGAGTAACATAGAGCGGGTCAAAGATGGGGCAAAAATCAGGTGACCAAAGGTCAACAACACAACGTGGCGGGTGCAGAGAACAGAGATGGACGGTAGTGATGCGGCTGTGGTACACATTCGGGCTAAATGGGACAGCAGTTCGGGTTTGCTTTGGAACTTAATCCCGTGTACACGCACACATGGTATTACCATGTATATACAAGCATCCAGCAGATTGAACGGTCGAGATTTCAGCCGCACAGATGGCTTCATCTCATGAAGCGGGTGTGCAATAGTTTGATGTTGCGAGACACACCGCAGCAGCCCCTAATGACAGCTCTCCACAGTTCATTAGACGCTAGATTTGGCGAAACTTTCTCTTCCTCTTACTGTTAGAGATTTTAAAAAAAATGAGGGAGAGAAAGATTCACAAAATCTGGCGTCCAATGAACTGTGGAGGAGCTGTCATTAGGAGCTGTTGCGGTGTGTCTCGCAACAGCAAACTATTGCACACCCGCTTCATGAGATGAAGCCATCTGTGCGGCTGAAATCTCGACCGTTCAATCTGCTGGATGCTTGTATATGCACGGTAATACCATGTGTGCGTGTACACGGGATTAAGTTCCAAAGAAAACCCGAGCTGCCGTCTCATTTAGCCCGAATGTGTACCACAACCGCATCGCTACCATCCATCTCTGTTCTCTGCACCCGCCACGTTGTTTGTTGACCTTTGGTCACCTGATTTTCGCCCCATCTTTGACCTGCTCTATGTTACTCTTCCGAATTCCAATTTCACTTCTGTTTTCGCCTATGGGTTCGTCTTGGAGTCATATTTCATCCGAACATCAATATTTCCAAATCAATTTAATTTCTAAATGACCGAAATACCCTTAAGTGTGTCTTTCTTCTGATTTTAGCTATTTTTCACATCGAACTCCGTAAAAGACACTTGGAAAAGAGAAACACACAATTCATCAGAGTAACTGCCCGAAATGGACTAACTAACCCGAGTTAAGAGATTCATATGAGATATTTTCATGTCCCATCACCGGGTACTGTTGCAAATTCTACAAAAGAAATAAAGTCTTAGGACGAATAAAGATTACTAAAAATTATCAAGGTTGAAGAGAGCGATCTTCAAATTAATTGATAATTAGTAAAATTTAAACTGACTACATCCGTAGTCAAACTAAACTGTCACCTAAGACAAAGTATAAGAATCATAAATAAGTCTAAGGCATAAGGTATATTTTGAATAAACCTTGACAAGTAAAATTGAGTGGGTAAAAGGAGTTTTACGAAAGAGGCTCAAATTTACAAACTCTCGTTATCGAAAATAAATTAGTTATTTCGTAGTCGTCTAAATTTGGTTTAGTATTTAAACTACAGTCCACGGATAATAAAACGTTCCGAATAGGTTTGTCCGATACGTGATCTGATGAATGAAACACTATTAAGTGAACTTGGAATATTTGTTATCATCTCCCTAGTCCAGGTCGTTGCATGGACAACAACGACTAAGGAAGACTAGCACGTGAGGTCGATGAGATAACGCAGTTTCATGGGCTATAGGAATAGGAATATTCGACTCGACTACGTGGGTGTGTAATAAGGATTATACACTGGATAACCCTCAAATGAGAAGTACATCACTCGTGATGAACGTCAAACGCTTCTCATTGACAAAATTGGAGAGATTCCTCAAAACATGAGTGCTCCACTCATCTTATGTAAGGAATGTCCGACTTTGGTTATGTTAAACGTCGCGCCATAAAGGAAGTTATAAAGGCGGATACTGGGGAGGACATGATAAACATAAAGTTGAGTGGGAGTACAAGAATGGATTGTGTCATCGTAATTCTATTAGGAAAAGTGTCTCAAGGCCGCTTGATGAGTAGCAACTGAAAATGCGTGGCCGCGCTCAAATGGATTAAGAAATTAATTGTTTGTCTTTGACAGTTGTGCTCGGCATCAAGAAAGTCTGAATGATGTGACGTATCAGATGAGATACAAATTGACACGAAAATCGACCATTGCACTTGTTCTAAGTACAAGTGGGAGTCTGAAGGAGATGTCTTTCGACCAAATATGCAATACGAACAATTTGTCGGATAGGACAATTGATGAAGAAGATCATCAAGTTCGGTTATTTAGGGGTCGTAGTGTTTAGCTAGAAACCAACTACGATCGTCGAATTACGAAGTAATTCGCGGCTAACTTCGACCGGATCCTACAACGGGTTACACATAAGAATGGCTATTTAATCGGATGATATGACTAGTGGGAGTGAGATATATAATCATGGGAGAGCCCATAAATATGTCTCATAGGCCTAAAACAAGTTTAGGCAAAGATAACACAAAATGCCCAAAAGAGGGGTTTTGGGCCTAGGGCCAAAGATATACTTTTTGGGCTGAAAATTAGAGGGTCGGTTCCCCTAATAGGGAAGGTTAGATATGCCAATTTTGGCCTGGTTTGGACGTCCCCTCATCAAGGAATTGAGAAAATAACAACTAGTATCTATTTTTGACTATTTCCTTAATCTTATTCAAAAGGGTCTTTTAGGAAACCAAATTTGAGTGGGACTCTTATTAGGGTTCTATATAATGACCCTTAGGGCAGTGAATAAGGTGTGGAGTTTCTCTAATAACTTTCTTACTCTACAACATCAAGTAGAGAGGAGAAAGTGAGCTAATTCCCAAAAGCTATCAACTTGTCATTCATGTGGGGGATTTTTGGAATCGACACTCAAGCAGGAGTGTTTTTTGCCTTTGTGACAAGGTTTCAATGGCCGAAACAACTCAAGAAATAAAGCGTTACGTTTATCTCATCGAGGGCATGAATAAGATATTAATTTTTGAAATTTGGGTGTAAACATGAAAATATGTGAAATATTTAAGAAAAAAACCCGCATCGGATAATTAAAAGGAAGGTAAAGGGTTGATAATAACTTGTGTTCTCATACTAGAGTATTAATGAAAATGGTGCTTCTATAAGCACTGGACCAAATGGCTGTAAGCGGGCGACTCTATTAGCACTAGGCCCAACAACTATTTCCTCTATTAGCACCGTCCCTATCTGTAAGCACCCGACCCCATCTAGACTTAACCCTAACGCCCATCCACTTCTCCAAATTTCAAAACAAAATTGGAGAAAAACAACCATTTTCTCTCTCTAAAATTCAAAATCGAACCTCAATCAATCTCCTCACTTAACCCAATATTAGTCTAACTATTGAGGCCAATCAGATGAGTTGATAAAACGTTGCAGCGTTTTAGAAATAGGAAGAATAACAAGAGAGAGAGTAAGATAGAGAGACTTGGTTTAGTGAGAAGCCATAGATGGAAGTTGATGGGATTGAAGTGATAATAGTAGGAGGTGAAGTGGCAGGTCTAGCTACAACCTTAGCTCTAAAGAGGGTTGGGGTGAAGGCTTTGGTGTTGGACAGATCGGATGAGCTCAGAGTCACTTAGATTGATGGTTCCGAATATTTGATTGGCCTCCGGTAGGTGTCGGTGCCGTTACCGGAGAATATCGTTACTAGTGCACTCTTTTCTAGGGTTTTGTTTTGAAAGAAAAAAGAATTGGGCTTTCTTTTATTTTGGAAGAAGAAGATAGAAGAAGAAAACGGAGGTGAACGTCACCCACGTTATGTTGCCAGGTGCTAATAGAGAACTCGCGTCCATGGCCATTGACCCGAGTCCATGACATGGCCGCCCAACTACAGCCATTTGGCCCGGTGCTTATAGAAGCACCCTTAATGAAACAATGACCGGTTTCTTTGCACAAACCATGCACGCACACACGCGTGGCGTGGGCGAATGGTGTTTAGCGCATTGGGCGCTTTAGAAGCGCCCGCACTTTGCACAAGCGCATGGATCGTTGCTAGGAGCGTATGACCCTTTTTTTTCTTCATACTTGAGGCAATCCGACAGACAAGATTAAATCTAGATCTGACGACGTACTTAGATGATATTTTGACTGGTGTGATCAACTTTGATGATCACAATCCCACAAATTGTGATTGTTTCCTCCAAAGGTTACTGTTTGTTAACAGTTCATCTCACCTATAAATAAGCCATATAATTAGACTTAAAAAACTTACTTCGAATTAACAGAGTAAATCATTCAAGAGTTCTTCAATACTTACTGATGTTCGAAACATTTGCAGATCCAACTACATCCGTTCTGAAAAGGTAATCCGTCGTATCTTGAGAGACAAGTCGCCTATACTGTTGGTACAATAAGCAAGGCGAGTTATTGTCTTAAGGAAATAGTTTTTTCACCTCCGTTCTAATTAAATTGTATCATGTTCTCTACTCTCTATTCCTATTTTTTTTAATATAATTCGTATGTGAAATTTAACACAAAGTGTGAACAATTTGCTTTTACATAAAGGATTTTTTATTTTAAAATCCAATCAGTTTATCTGATTAGTTTCAGAAGGAAATTATCGTTGTTTAAAGAAACCGGACGACAAAGCAGTATATTACAACAACATTAAATTCTTATTAATGTTGAACTCTCTTCTTTATTCTACTGTATCTAATGTTTCTAAGTGAATTTTTTTTTATTTGAATAAATTGTTTAGTTTAATGTTCTTTTGCTGGTTTCCTATAACTAGAAAACTTGGTTTAGTGCTTATCCAAAGTAGTGACAATCTAAAACAATCCTTCTCAAAAATTCTGAGATCGACAATTTAGTTTCTATCTTAAATACAAACTTTTAAATCTGCTATTAAATTAGAAACTTGTTTCTGTTCTAAATACAGACTTTAATTCCGTTTAAACAAAAGTTCTAGTTTTGATGAAAATATAGACTTTCAGTTCCTTTTTAACAACTAAGCTCATTCCTTTTAAAAAATACATACTTTCAGTTCGGTTTTAACAACAGAAGTTTATTTCCATCGAATACACAAACTTTTTAATTCCGTTTTAAAACGAGTAGTTAATAAAAAAAGGGACAAAATGTAAAAAAGAAAAAAGATAAAAAAATCGCCAAGTCGAGTAATCTCTATCATTGGGACATTTACACCCTATTACTTGTACTAACAGACTTCGTGTTTGCCTCCTAGGATAAAACAACATTACCTTTCAAAGGTTAGGTGGTACGGCTGGTTTCTGAAAGTTTGTCACACTTTGAGTAAGTAATATGAACTTCTGATGAACTACACGACGGCTTAGAACTCTTCTGGGATGACTGATCTAATGTGTTTGTTAAAATATCTTGTTCACAAAATTCGTTTAGTATATATAGGCATAATATTGGTTTTGCCAACAACCATGTGTGACTAGGCACCCATATCTGGTGAAGAAGATGTCCTTCCATGAAGATAGTGTTAATGTATAATTTCATGATTTTGGTGTAAATGTCTTTTTCTCCTTTACTTAGGGATACAAATGTAATTGTACATCTCATCATTCTTCTATATAAACTACTCATGCCCTACAATTGAGGCCATCCTGATTTTCCAAACTCACATGGTAACAGAGCTAAAACGATCCCTAAGAAAATCCTCTTAGTTTCTTGTGCCTTCAGCCTTCTTCTTCTCCTTTCTGTTCTTCAAAAGAAAAACTTTTTTTAACCTCACTGTTTCATTCATGGCTGGTTCAACAGCAAACCCAACCTCTTCCCCCACTGTTCTTTCTTCTCCCCCAACCCCCACTACCTCTGTTCCTACCTTACCTTCTCTTCAAAATTTTGCTAGTCTGGTTTCTATCCGCCTTGATAATACGAACTATCTCCTATGGAAAAGCCAGCTGTTACCCATCCTTCACTCTCAGGATCTCTTCAAGTTCGTCAATGGCACATTTCCTCCTCCTCCTGAATTTTTGACAACCTACAATGATTCCTCTTCTTCTTCTATTCCCAACCCAGATTTTGTTTATTGGTATCGAGTAGATCAGATGCTTCTCTCTTGGCTAAATGCCACTCTCACAGAGCCTATTCTTGCTCAAGTTCTTGGACTTACCTCTTCTCGTGTTGTCTGGGAATCTTTAGAACGAAGCTTCTCCTCTTTCAACTCAGCTCGTTTATTGAATCTTAAACTTCAACTTCAAACCTCTAAGAAAGGATCCCTCTCAATCTCTGAATATCTTCTTCGTCTCAAAAGTTTAGCCGACTCACTAGCAGCCATTGGCCACTCTGTTTCTGATGATGAACTTGTTCTCATCATTCTCTCAGGTCTTGGGTCTGATTATGAGAGCTTCGTTACCTCTATCACTACTCGTTTTATGCCTCCAACCTACTCTGAGCTTCATTCTCAACTTCTCACTCATGAGTTTCGTCTTCAGCTTCTTCAATCTCAATCCCTTCCCCCAACTGCTCTATTTTGTCAAACTCCTCAAGCTAACACTCCTTTCTCTCAATCCACACCTCCAAACTACTCTTTTGTTCCTAGAGGCCCTCGTGGTCGTTCTTATGGTAGAGGAGGTGGTCGAGCTTCAGCTAGAGGCTCTTACTCTAACAGAGGCAACTTTCGATCTAACTCATCCTCTGTTTTGGGTAAACCACCAGATCATTCCCCAGTTATCTGCCAATACTGTGGAAAAACAGGGCATACTGCTCGTAGATGTTTTCAAATCACCCGCCCTGCTGATTTAGCACAATCCTTTGCTGCCATTGGCCTTGATTCGATTCATCCGGATCCTCATTGGTACATGGATTCAGGAGCTACCTCTCACATTGCTTCTGATACTTCTTCTGTTGTCTCTCGCAATGATGTCTCTGTTCCTGAACAGGTTATGGTTGGAAATGGTAATACAGCTTCAGTCTCTGGTGTTGGTAACTTTCGACTTCACCCTAACTTCTTACTCAAGAATGCCTTAATAGTTCCATCTTTCAAAAAGAACTTCCAACAGGGATTTTTTGTTCAGGACCTTCCAACAGGGAAGATTCTTCTCGCAGGAACGATTAAGGATGGTCTCTTTCGTCTATCCTCTGCTCCTGCCCCATCCATTCCAACCTCTTTGTTCACCCAATCAATGTCCACTGGAAGTCGAGCATCTCCAGATGTCTGGCACTGTCGTTTGGCTCATATTCATCTGCACAATTTACATTCCCTAATTAAGAAAGCTGTTCTTCCCTTATCAACTAATGTAATGAAAAAGTTTAAATGCATCAGTTGTGTTTCTTCTAAACATCATCTTCTTCCTTTTACTTCTGTCAATCATTTGTCAACTAGCCCAAATGAAATTATTCACACTGATGTGTGGGGATCCTCACCAATCTCATCTAATTCGGGTTTTCGTTATGTTTTGTTATTCATTGATGATTTTACAAGATACACTTGGATTTACTTCATGAAACAAAAATCAGAGGTTAAATCCATTTTTCCCCTTTTTAAAGCTCATGTTGAAAAACAATTCTCAACACCCATAAAAACCTTGCAATCAGATGGTGGAGGAGAATTCATTGGTTCGGATTTATCTCTCTTTCTCAAAAATCATGGAATTAAACACCAAAAGTCCTGCCCCCATACACCACAACAGAATGGGGTTGCAGAGAAGAAAATTCGGCATATGGTAGAGACATCTCTTTGTCTTCTACATCAATCCTCTGTTCCAAAACAATTTTGGCCTGAAGCCTTTCAAACCGCAATTTTCACAATCAATCGACTACCTTCTTCGTCTATAAATGGTCAAACACCATTTTTCAAGTTATTTAATAAACACCCAGATTACTCCATCTTTCGAATCTTTGGGTGTCGATGTTTCCCTCTTTTGACAGCTTATCGATCGAACAAACTCGATAACAAAACCATACCATGCATATTTCTTGGCTATAGCTCCGATCATAAGGGCTATCGCTGTCTTGATGAGAAATCAAATAGGGTTTATATCTCTCGTAATGTCATTTTTGATGAAGATTCATCCCCCTGTTCTCTGTCAACCCAACCTTCATCTCCTTCCACAAACCCTAATTTTTCCCCCATTTTGTTAGAATGGTTTCTCGACAATCGCTTCTCCACTCTACCTACATGTCATCTACCATCATCCTCTCGCAGTCTAACATCTGTTCCCACAGGACCTATTCAAAACAACTTGTCCCCTCCACGCCACATTCAATCTGACCGTTCATTTCAAAATTTGTCCTCTCTAAATCGAACGACAGTGGAATCTTCTGCCCCCTCCACCTCTCCACCTGGTTTTTCGCCTCCAGAGCTGTCTCTAGGTACTGGCCAAATGGTCGCACCTCTAAACGCGTCACCTGCTCTTCAGTCCATGTCCCCTGACCCAACTGCTGACTCAACCCTACCCTCTTCATCAACTGTACCTTCTATTCCTATCCTTTCCCCCAATTCTGAAAACCCTTCGTCCCAACCTTCAACCTCTCTTTCACAACCACAACAACCTCCAATAAATTCATCCATTCATCCAATGATTACTAGAAGTCGTGATGGCACAAGAAAACCTAAAATTTTTCTTACCACTAATGATACTCATGAATACCCACCATTAGAAGAACCTCAATCTTTTGTTCAAGCCTCCAAACACAAACAGTGGTGTGATGCAATGGCAGAAGAATTTACAGCTCTCATGAAGAATAACACCTGGTCTCTTGTCCCTCAACAACCAGATATGAATTTGGTAGATAGCAAATGGGTTTATCGAATTAAGCAAAATTCAGATGGATCAGTCCTTCGATTTAAAGCTCGACTAGTAGCTCGTGGTTACACTCAACAAGAGGGCATCGACTATGGTGAAACTTTTAGTCCAGTAGTCAGACCCGAAACAATCCGATCAATTCTCTCCCTAGCAGTCACTCGAAATTGGTCTATTAGGCAATTGGATGTGAAAAACGCGTTTCTTAATGGTGATCTACAAGAATCTGTTTTCATGGTTCAACCAAAGGGGTTTGTAAATTCAGCATTTCCAAATCATGTGTGTCGACTAAACAAGGCTTTGTATGGTCTAAAACAAGCCCCTAGGGCTTGGCATCAACAGTTCAGTGATTGTCTCCTTCAGCTTCACTTTCATCAATCAATGTCTGATCCTTCAATGTTCTATCTTCGGACTCATTCTAATCTTATCATTCTCTTGTTATATGTTGATGATATTATTGTGACAGGTTCATCTTTATCTCTTCTTCAAAACATCATTTCTCATCTTAAGTCCAAGTTTGATATGACTGACATGGGTTCTTTGAGCTATTTTTTGGGAATGGAGGCCTCAAGAGATGAAACCACACTCACACTCACTCAAAAGAAATATACATTGGTTCTATTACATCGTTTTGGCCTCATTGATGCAAAACCAGTTCATACACCAGTGATTACAGGAACAAAATTGTCCAAACAGGATGGTGAACCACTAAAGGATCCACAACTTTACAAAAGTTTGGTTGGGGCATTGCAGTATCTCACTCTCACGAGACCTGACATTGCTTATAGTGTGAACCAGGTCCCCAAATTTATGAATTCTCCAACAACAACACATTTTATTGCAGCTAAAAGGATATTGCGGTATTTAAAAGGTACAATTTCGAATGGTCTCTGTTTCCGTAAGGCTACTTCACTTCAAATTCTTGGATATTCAGATGCCGATTGGGCTGGCTCGCCTGATGATAGAAGATCAACTACAGGATCATGTGTATTTCTTGGACCTAATCTCATCATTTGGAGGTCAAAAACACAACCAACTGTGGCTCGATCATCAACTGAAGCCGAGTACAGAGCTGTTGCCTATACAAGTGCAGAAATTAGATGGTTACAAAATCTTTTGAAGGAATTAGGGGTATCTTCTTCTTCTCCACCAACAATTTACTGTGACAACATCAGTACAACCTACCTTACAGTCAATCCGATTCTTCATTCCAAAACCAAACATGCTGCAATCGATTTCTTCTTTGTTCGTGAACAAGTAAAATAAGGAAATCTAAGGGTTCATTATCTGCCTGGAGATGATCAAATAGCAAACATCTTTACAAAAGGTCTCTCTTCATCAAGATTTAATGATCTAAGATTCAAGCTCTCACTTGTTGGCTCCCGTTCGGCTTGAGGGGGGGTGTTAATGTATAATTTCATGATTTTGGTGTAAATGTCTTTTTCTCCTTTACTTAAGGATACAAATGTAATTGTACATCTCATCATTCTTCTATATAAACTACTCATGCCCTACAATTGAGGGCATCCTGATTTTCCAAACTCATAGATAGCAATGCGATCAATTTATCGGACAAGACAAATGATGAAGATCATTAAGTTTGGTTGTTTGGGAATCTTAATGTTAAGTTGAAACCAACTACGATCTGCGGCTCATTCGGATGGCTCATGGCTAACGATGACCGAATCCTACAACGGTGTACACATAAAGGGTGCGACTCAATCAGGAGATATGACTAGAGGGAATGGGGTATGAGGCGCGAATTAGATCTGGCCAAAAGATGTCCACAGTAGGCCGGCTAGAAGTCGGGCCAAAATGGCGAGAAATGGTCGAGTCAAGTGCCTAAGCAAAAAGATAGTCGGGCGCATGGCCTGACCAAAGGGGCACGGCCAGCCAGCCAAGTCTCAATATGAATGGGACTCCTAGCCAACCACATTTGGGGAGTGTCATGCATAATTCTTCATCTAGGAATCCCACTCAGGAAAAGGTTTTCTGGATAAAATCTATTTCTAACTTTTTAGGAATCTTATTTCGATTATGATTCCGACTTTAGACGTCTTTATTAAAGGACATGATTAAAATAGAAATAGTGTGAAAAGTTCTCACAAGTTTTCAATTTTTTAGCGAAACTAGTAAAAGATAGAAAATAGACTACATTCCCAAGCTATCTATCTAGTCAAAGAGAAAGAGTTCTTAATCTGTACCGCTAAAGAAAGATAAAAAATGATCTCGATTCAAATCTAACTAACCTAAAGAGCAGAAAATTAAGTTGATTCTTCGAGTGTCTCAAGTAGAAGAGCTGCATAAGTGAAGCTCTGCACATCTTGGGTAAGAATGCATTCTCATTAGTTTGAGGGTGGGTGAATTAAGGTAAGTCTCTTGTTCATCTAGTTCATCAATTATTACGCATGAGATCCAGGCATGCTAGCGTTAGATATTTGATATATGAGATTCCGCTTAAAAATTAGAAGGCACCATAACCCAACAATGGCGTCAGAGCCTTTTGTACGAGCTAATTTTGGCTAGTTTCAGACTAAAAATTTGACAAATTTAGATTTGGTTTACTTAGATAGCTTTGAAAAGAGTTTCACATAAGATTTAAAAAAAAAACAAATTAAATTTCAAAATTAAAATTGAATAGAGGGTTTTCAAAAGAATTTGATTTTTAAAAAGATTTTAGTTTTGAAAAGAGCTTTAAAAGTAAAACAACAGTTTTTTAAATATTTACGAAAAGAGAATAAAATTTGAAAAAGAAAAAACAATATTTTTTAATGAGAACAAGTCTAGGACGGAGCTGAGACGTACCTCAGCCTAAGGTTGAGACATGCTTGACCTTGGCAGAGACATGCCATGGACCTAAGGCCGAGATAGTCTCGGATCTCGACCAAGGTATGTCTCAGCCACTCCAAGATGGTCTTGGACCAAAGGCCAATACAAAACTCGAGGCTTGACCTGAGAGGGGTTTTTTCGCCATCCTCTGAAATATTTCTCCCGTTACATGTACATGTTTTTTTCGGAATTGATTTTGGAAATCAAACCAAAGAAAACCAAATCACATCTTCGTCCAATTTTTATAGACTTGGCCCGTTTGGCATTGAGATGTCAAAAGTATCTCCGGTAAAGAAACTCCTCCACATATTCGGGGAACATAGCGAACCCCGATTCTAGGTCTTAGAGACCGGTCCAAGTTAATATTTACTTTGATATTATGAATGTCATATTGTGGTTATACGCGGATGTTTATGAATGCGAAAACTAGTATGACCATAGAAGTTTTGTATAATTGTTTTGAGTACAGATGAGTGCCTTTGCAATTTTACTTCTTGTTTTCAGCACGAATGGGTGCCGAGTTGTAATTTTAATTTCAAGTATATAAGATCTACATATCATTGAATCTAGTAAACAGAGTTTAGGGTCGAGTGTCTATTGAAAAGATAAAGGATGGAGATCCTAGTTCGAGTGGGAGAATTCAAGAGGTTCAAGGATGGAGATCCAGGCAACAAAGGCGAATCAAGAAGAACCATAAAGAAGATTAGATCTTTTGGGTTAGGGGTCATACAAGGATTCTAATGCGTTTGGTTTCTTTTCTTGCTCACTTACTTACCTATCATCTGGAATTTAGACCCGTCACATATTCTTTTCTTGAAGGACAATCCATGACAATTCTATGTTACAAGTACCCTTCATATCTAACATATTGTTAAATGGTGTGTTCCCGAGATATTAAAATGATGCAATTTTTGTATAAAACAGATAGGTTAAATCGTCAAAGTAGTTTTTTTTTTCTCAATATTTGAAAATTATTGTATTCGAATTGATCCGAATGAGATTTGAGACAATAGCAATCAAAATAAATTTATCATAGAAAAATCAAACTGGGACAAGTGAAATTATAATGTATCAGAAAAGAATCAGTAAAATGTGATACATAAAGAAGCATTTCCTTAGTAAGAGATCCCCCAACTTGGATTATTACATTTTCCATCTTCTTCTTTCACTCCAACAACCCTTTCAATGTCTATAAGCTTCTCTCTTATTCCATCTCTAATCATCATTTAGCAAACAAAATCTCATCATATAAGAAAAAAAGAATTAGACTTAGATAGTGTAAGGAGGTGGCTTAGGCAAGTCCTTGGCAACACCACAAAGTTCGACATTGTCAGGAACATTGTATTCATCTCTGAGTGATCGAGCTGGTGAGAGAACACTAAAATACATTTGCTGTCCCAAGTAGTTCCTTTCCCAAAGAGTGGACCTAAGGTTCCACATTCCAGCATTGTCAAAAGTTAGCATTATAGCTGCCCAACAACCTGGGTAGACCTGAATTGAGTGCCTGCTCACAGCATCAAGCAAGTTGTAGTTCTTCCTCTTCTCTGGTGTCCATTGCCCAGCTTCAATTGCCACAGCGAAGAATGAGTACCCATCCAAATGCCATGACTGGATGGACTTTTCATTGTTTTGGAAAATGATCTCGACAAAGTCACGGAATGTAGCATTAAGAACATTGGGTGCTACGGTGATCTTTGTTTCGCTCTCTGGTGTGGGATCGTCGGAGATAAGATTGTATTTGAATACCTTGTCGGGGACTTCGTAGTATTCAGCAAGCTTGAGAGGGGTTTCTGGGTTGGTGTGAGAGACACCATTAATGGCGTAACGGAGCTTACCATCAACAGTGGAGGCAGAGTTAACGATCTTAATGGTACGGGTAATGTTGATACCACCGTAATGGTAAGAACCTTGTGGGTTGGGCCTAGCAGCGCTGGCTGTTAGGTTCCATCGGAAGGAACGGAACTGGTTGAGAGAGAATAGGATGCCTGTGGGTGCCTCAGGAAGCTCGGGAGAGGCAGGAGTTTTGCTGTTCTCGTAACGAATAAATCCCGTGGCGGAAAGGACGTCCTTGATAAATCTGGTAGAGGCCACCATGTAGTAATCTTTTGGTTCTTGGTCAGCTGTGACTAGAACAGATAAGCATTGCCCAACATGAATGTCAAGAGACTTGTAGTCATTCTGAACAACATGAGATCCATCCATCTCAACCAACTTCATGGTGTGCCCTTGGATTCTAAAGTTCAAAGAAGTTTTGATTCCAACATTACAAATCCTGTACCTGTAGGTCTTGCCAGCCTTCATGGTGAATAGAGGTTCATCCTTGTCGGCTCCCTTGCCAGACTTACCGTTCATGAGAACACCGTCGGGCCTCTTAATGGTCTTTCCGCTGTCCAAAGTCTTCTTGAGGTCGGTATGGCTACTAGTATACCAATCACCAATGAGGACGGTGTAATCGTCTTCTGGGTCCGCAAAAGGGACGGGGATGAGAAGACGACTGTTGACACGAAGACCACCAAAACCACCAACAGCCCTTTGCATTCCAAGGCTAGGGTAGTAAATGTAGCTACCAATTTGATCCTTCACTTGGAAATGGTAGGTAAAGTTCTTGCCGGGAAGGATAGGACAGTTGGTTCCTGGCATACCATCTTGCCATGAATTCTTTCGGTGTTGAACACCGTTCCATGTCAAAAGAAAAGGCTCATCGAGGTTGTTGAAGACGTTAACAACGATGTTGTTGTTGGTGGTGGAATTGATGTTGGGGCCAGGGAATTGGTTGTTGATGAGAATGGCTTGTTGAGGTACCCCAAGAGGAGAGATGGTGCCGTAGCTTACATTCCATATGAAGAAGAGATATGGGTCTTCGGCACGGACAAGTACTGTTGTTGCTGATAAACACAGCAACAATGAGAGAAATGACATCCCGGTAGCCATCTCTCTCAATTCCTAACTTTATTTAAATATGATACAAAAGAGACTACCCTTTAGAGTTATAATGAATATAACTCTGCAGGTTGTGATTTGAATGTTTCTATCTCTTCTCCATTTATACCTTTATGAATTTGTTATTTGTGAAGTTTCTTACAAATGCGTGAAGTTAGCACCTCCATTAATGGTCCTTACTTTTCTCTCTTCCCCCTTGTTGTTGAATGCACGTTGGAATAGGTCAAAATTGAATCAGGTTTGTTGTGAACAAATAGTTTTTGGGTGGTCAAGTACATGTCAAAAGCTGTAATGAAACTAATTTTTTTGTTGTGGACATCATGGTGAGGGACTAAGAATCTCTATCTCTTAAGATGAATGGTTTATACTGGTTAATTTATAGAAAAAAAAAATTGTACCCAACAAATCCGTCTAAAGGCGACTCCAATGTGTAGGGGGTCGAGGCTCCCAATTTGAATTTGGGAGCCCCAGCCCCTTCACTCCAACCCGGGAGCCCGGGCTGGGGTTTTTCAGGCCCAAAAATATGGCCGTTGGGGTTCCAAGTACGAATATTAGGTTTTGAGTGAGGAAAACCATATACTTCCATATATATTTATGGGAAGTTTTATAGGGCCGTCCCATTTTTTGTTAAAAGGCCTCCCCATGAATTCATTGACTTGGTAAATAGTCATTGACCTTGTTGGTTAAAGGGCCCCCCATACAATGTTTTAAAAAAACCTAATTTGATTGTGTATACCACCCACATTAGCAATCTACATATCTCAACCCTAAATCTCTCCAAAACTCAAATCCCTAAAATCTAAATATTCCTCTTCTTTCACTTTGGTGATAACCAAACTTTCAAAAAACTAAACCCGGTGTTTGAGGGAGATGAAAGAGGAAGAGATGAAGATGAAAAGAGGGAGAAAGAAAAAAAGAACGAGAGAGAAACCGAGTGAGAATGGGGGAGAGATGAAGATGAAAATGGTGGTAGTGATAGAGCTGATAGATTTTACAGAGAGAGAAGAAGAAGAAGAAGAAGAAGAAGAAGAAGAAGAAGAAGAAGAAGAAGAAGATGATGATGATGATGAAACAGAGCTACTGGTGCTACTGGCCCAATTTTCGATGAACTCGGGCCGAGTTATGCAGTATTTACGGCATGAAGCCACCGTAAAATGTTGCATAATTCGGCATGAGCCCAGCGTAGAATGTTACATAATTCGGCCCGAGCCCACCGAAAATTGGTCTAGCATCTACTGGTGTTACTGGCCCAATTTTCGGTGGGCTCAGGCCGAATTATGCAACATTTACGGCTCGAGCACACCGTATTTTCCACCAGTAGCTTTTCGATCTGGTGCGACCGGAAAGCTCACTTGGGGGTTTTCTTCCTCTCTTGAATTTCACCCGCTTCCAGACGAAATGCTTCTAAATAAGGTCTGTAAATCTTCTTCCTTGTGTTGCTAACCAGTAGATTCAAGTATTCAAACAATGTAATTTCAAAAAATCGAAAAAACTTAACCTAGGGAAAAGAAGAAGATGATAGAGGAAGAGATGAAGCTGAAAAGAGGGAGAAAGAAAGAGAGAACAAGGGAGAGAACGAGAGAGAAACCGAGAGAGGATGAGGGAGATGTGAAGATGAAAATGCCGGTAGTGATAGAGGTGATAGACTTTACAGAGAGAGAAGAAGAAGAAGAAGAAAGATGAAACAGAGGTTATGAGGAAGATAAAAGAGGGGCTGGGCCGGTGAAGGGACTTTTTCTTAGTTTGAATAATTTTGACCTAATAGTGTTAACTTTACTGTTAGGTCAAACTATACAAGGGAGAGTGTCTTTTTCATGAGAGACCCTTCTAATCAAAATGAAAAATTTGGGGAAGGGGCTTTTAGAGGAGGGACCCTTTTAACAAAAACAGGGGGCCTCTAAAATCACCCTATATTTATAATGATAACAGGTGGTACAATAAAAAGAATTATATAAGATATTACAACAAGAATAGATGACAAAGTGAGAGATCATCAAGAGAAGAAACTTGTATAGAGAGATGCTAGAATCACAAAAGATTTTGACAAAAAAAAGTTCCCAGCTGATGTGGCAGTTGTGATTTTCATCTCTCAACGGCCTAGATTTGGTCAAAGTTTGAAACCACACCCGCCACATCAGCTGGGAACCTTTTTTTGTCAAAACCTTTTGTAACTTTATCATTTCCCACTTGTATATAGGTAGATTAGAAACTAAAATCTACCTAGATTGAGAAATCAACTTTGTGATGGTTTCCCTACTGAACAGCGTTAAGGACTCTCAGTTTAGAGTCCTACCACTATTACCCTCCCTTAAATTGAACGATGACTGAAACCGAAGGTTTAATTTGGGGCATAGCTCCAACTAATCATGTTAGAGCCTAAGAAAAAAAACTAGTTTTGAGTGACAGGTGTATGGACACCCTTCCCAATCAAATTAATCCTTTTCTTTTCGTTTTTGTTTAGTTGGGTATAATTTTTTCTTTGTTGAAAATTAGGCACAAATATTGTAGTTAACTCTACTTATCCTCCTAATCTATTTGTACCAATACTAATCATTCTACTTATTTGATAAATATCACAAGCAATAAATCTATTGAAGATTGATAACCAGTGACAATAGGAAAGAGCTAGTTACGACGACGATGATGAATCTGATGATGACCTTCTCATGAGTTTTTAGCAAGACAATATGCAAGAACAAGAGTTGCTCGTCTCTGTTCATGAAGGAGTTGGCAGGCTTCTTAACATCAAATGTCCTCTAAGAAACCTGGTGGTGTTCTTGATGCAACCATATTTCATCTCTACTTGGTCTTCCTACATATAATTAGTGTAATAAAGTTCACGACCTTTATGGTCTTCTCATTCGTGATCTTTAGCATCTTTTGTTTGTGACTTTTAGGGTCTTTTTATTTTATTTGTGCAATATTGTACTCATTTTCCTTCATGTAATTGTCTTTACTTTTGTATGCTTCATGTTGTAATTTACTTTATTAGATTCATGTTATACTCAAAAGAGTCTAAAGTCTCAAAACCATGTAAAGTATTGGATTGATTCCTACTTATGAATGAAATTCTGGTTTAACTCAAAAAAAATAAAAAATAAGAAAGAGCTAAGGGCACCCTAGATGACTACTATGTGTGCCCTGCCACAACCAAATTAGAGCAGAAACTCTATATATTAGTATTTATATAGAAAATATTTTGATTTCGTATTTATATAGAAAATATTTTTTAATGTTCATAAAGTGAAACATTGAACACAAGAAGCATAATAAGGTTTTTTTTTTGTTGAAGAAAGAAGCATAATAAGGTTAGAGATTAAATGATTCTTTCAAATTGGGTTCTTCATTGGTATATGTATGGACGTGCGTGGAAGTTCGAAAGATGTTCGAGTATTTCATTACCATTTAATACCGTAAATATTTTATCAATTAAATAATAACTTTTTTACTTTCATAAAAAAAAATTAAATAATAACTTTTTTAATTAATAAATTTTGATGGTATCATGAGTATTAATTTATGGAGTTTCTACAGTGGGTAGTCAGGTAGATGGTTCTTTTTGGAAAGATAGGTTACACGATAAAAACAATTAAAAACAGTTAAAACAGATAACCGACTCTCCATATAAAGTCATCCCTTCTTAAAATGCTACATCTTGTTGACCTCAAAAAAGGACAAGAGAGAGAAAGATAGACAGAGAAAATGAGCAAAGAAAGGAAAACCAATGGGTATGAGAAATTCAAGAATTTGAATGGACATGGTTTACTTCTTGTCTAACAAACTCTTTGTATAAATTGAGGAGAAGGTGGGAAACCATTACATTCACAACTAGCAAAAGGGAACATCTCACTAGATTCTTATTAAGGAGAATACTTTATCATATATATGTAAAGTTTTTTCCTATTATTTTTTATTTATTTATTTATTTATATAACAATAAATAAATAAAATAAAAAGAGGGGCAAAACAAGAGAGAGAGATGGCTGCCCCAAAAACTTTCCTTGCATTATTTTTCTGCCTATCAGCTATAGTAGTACTTGTCCGGGCTGAAGACCCATACCTCTTCTTCACATGGAATGTAAGCTATGGCACAATCTCTCCTCTTGGGGTCCCTCAACAAGCCATTCTCATCAACAACCAATTCCCTGGCCCTAACATCAATTCCACCACCAACAACAACATCGTTATTAACGTCTTCAACAACCTCGACGAGCCTTTCCTTTTCACATGGAATGGAGTTCAACACCGAAAGAATTCATGGCAAGACGGTATGCCCGGAACCAACTGTCCTATCCTTCCTGGCAAGAACTTCACTTACCATTTCCAAGTTAAGGATCAGATTGGTAGCTACATTTACTACCCCAGCATTGGAATGCAAAGGGCTGTTGGTGGTTTCGGTGGTCTTCGTGTCAACAGTCGTCTCCTCATCCCCGTCCCTTTCGCCGACCCAGAAGACGATTACACCGTCCTCATTGGTGATTGGTACACTAGTAGCCATACCGATCTCAAGAAGACTTTGGATAGCGGAAACACCATTAAGAGGCCCGACGGTGTTCTCATGAACGGTAAGTCTGGCAAGGGAGCCGACAAGGATGAACCTCTATTCACCATGAAGGCTGGCAAGACCTACAGGTACAGGATTTGTAATGTTGGAATCAAGACTTCTTTGAACTTTAGAATCCAAGGTCACACTATGAAGTTGGTTGAGATGGATGGATCTCATGTTGTTCAGAATGACTACAAGTCTCTTGACATTCATGTTGGGCAATGCTTGTCTGTTTTAGTCACAGCTAACCAAGAACCAAAAGACTACTACATGGTGGCCTCTACCAGATTCATCAAGGATGTCCTTTCCGCTACGGGCTTTATCCGTTACGAGAACAGCAAAACTCCTGCCTCTCCCGAGCTTCCTGAAGCACCCACAGGCATCCTATTCTCTCTCAATCAGTTCCGTTCCTTCCGATGGAACCTTACAGCCAGCGCTGCTAGGCCCAACCCACAAGGTTCTTACCATTACGGTGGTATCAACATTACCCGTACCATTAAGATCGTTAACTCTGCTTCCACTGTTGATGGTAAGCTCCGTTACGCCATTAATGGTGTCTCTCACACCAACCCAGAAACCCCTCTCAAGCTTGCTGAATACTACGAAGTCCCCGACAAGGTATTCAAATACAATCTTATCTCCGACGATCCCACACCAGAGAGCGAAACAAAGATCACCGTAGCACCCAATGTTCTTAATGCTACATTCCGTGACTTTGTCGAGATCATATTCCAAAACAACGAAAAGTCCATCCAGTCATGGCATTTGGATGGGTACTCGTTCTTCGCAGTCGCTATTGAAGCTGGGCAATGGACACCAGAGAAGAGGAAGAACTACAACTTGCTTGATGCTGTGAGCAGGCACTCAATTCAGGTCTACCCAGGTTGTTGGGCAGCTATAATGCTAACTTTCGACAATGCTGGAATGTGGAACCTTAGGTCCACTCTTTGGGAAAGGAACTATTTGGGACAGCAAATGTACATCAGTGTTCTCTCGCCAGCTCGATCACTCAGAGATGAATACAATGTCCCTGACAATGTTGAACTTTGTGGCCTTGTTAAGGATCTGCCTAAGCCAGCTCCTTACACCATCTAAGTTTTTCAAAATCACCCTAATCTTATACCAGTCTCTTCTACCAATGAGGGAAAGAGATTGATATATTGAGAGAGAAAGAGACATAAAGAAGAGATTCAATGCAAATGGAAAAAAAACCAATATATGTATGAAAAGAAAAATAATGTTATTGTGTTTAGAGTTTTGTGTACCCCTTTCATTTCTTTTTTTATTTACATAAACTTTCACATACTTTCCATGTAATTTTACTAGCAAAGACTATTGTTGAGTTTCTAATTTCTTAATGGTTTCTGAACTAAGACTTATTTGTAACAATCAAATCCTTAATGCTTTATAATAATCAGAAACTGTTTTTTTTTTGGGAAAGGGACTACGAAATTCATTACAATTGCATTTGATACCTCAAAGATGTGATAAGCACGATAACCGCCGAATTAAACTTTGAAACAAACTTCTGAGAATCGAACCTTGGACCCTAGGGTTTTGGAGTTTATGTCAACACTATCAACCACTTGGGCAACCAAGTGTTGACAATCAGACAAAGTGTCGACACTCAGACCAACTGTTGAAACTGGTGAGCTTCTTTGCGGTAGAATTCTCAAGCTCTGTTGTATATTTTGATACAAAATGGGCACGGTCCTCCAAAATGATCTGTTATTTCTGCAAATTGAACAATTATTCGAGCTAGTACTAAGGAATTTCTCTTTGATCGTGTTTCATGAGCTTTAACACATTTGGATTCTCTCGTCCTGGGATACCTTTTAGCCTAAACTTTTCTGTATTTACACCTAGTTAACCAAAAACTAATGTAGTATTTTCTTTAGTTTAGATCTGAAAAGAGTAATATCAAACTGATTTAGTGTTTTAATGTTTAATGGAAGATTTGGAGGTTCCCTTTATGAAATTTATCGAAGAAAAAACTGCTAATAGAACCTGTTTCTTTCAGAAGTTTGTTGAGGCAAAGCTTCAAGCTGAATATACAAGATAAAATAGAGACAAAAAATAAAATAAATCATCAATGATCAAGAAACTCAAATGGCGCAGTTTCAGAATAAGAGCTCAAAGTTCAGTTTTGGGTCTCCCAAAATCTGGCACAATTACTCAAAGTATCAAGTTAGACAAGACCTGAAATCACCATATAACTACAACTGGGAAGAAAAAAGAACATGAACCGAAATGAAGGCGAAGAGAGATAAATTGAGAAGAAAATATTAATGTTATACATGCTCTAGGTAGCAGTAACCCATTTCGGGATACTGATCGAACAATAATTATATCACATAATGAATGAAAATTGAAAATATCCTGGGAACTGACCTGCAACATGATCCCATTATACAAAAATATCGAACTTCTCTCCTTCCTATTCTACTCACCATCTGTTTTACACTGCAAACTAACAAGCATGGAACGGAGCTTCCGGACTATTATGTAAGAATGTACCCCACAGGCCAATTTAGCCCTAATAACAGCAACTTTTACCCTCAAAACAACTCTTCTCCTTCCGGTCTAATCATAGTGGTGACAAAAAATTGTTCTAGTCCTTTTATTTACTGAGATATCAGAAATTAGAGCTCTCAAATTTTGTAAAATGTGATACCTTAAGCACCATAAACACGGGTATGATCCTTCTTGGTCGAAGAAAGCGTTCTTCTGTTCTTGAATAAATGGACATTTATGGGCTTGGCCTCTATGAAAGCATTTCACCACCTTGTAGCAGTTACTCATTATGGGTTTACATTGCACTGACTCATGAATATATCGTCTCGAAGAAGAAACCTTTTCCAATATGATTTATATTTTGGAATGCCAAGCTCAAGCCATGGTTTCATGTTCCCGTTGTAATGTAAGACTGCGGCGTTCTTAATTGCTTGTGCATCAATTGCATAATCATGACCTAGTCCGGATAAAACCCAAGAATCGTCAAGAGGGTAGATCAAATTCTGGAATGTGAGTAAACTCGCAAGTAATGATGCTTCAACTTTTGCTGATGCCTCCTTTGTTCTGCTCTTCTGTTCATGCAAGATGGAGAAAAGTTCAGGTTAAAAGCTTAAGGTGCACATTAAAAAATCATAACATTGTTAGGAAGCATTAGCTTGCTAAGCCAACACATGAAAATCATAGAAAATTGCATGAAAATGGGAAAAAGAATTAGATGAAGTTTAGGTATCTCTTTGGAGGAAAAGGAACCCAAGTTAGATGACTATGTTTCCAGAAATGACAACTCCGAACAGAAAATGATGACCATATTAATAGCAATGTCATCTACTTTTACTTTGAACAGTGTCATCCCATGATATTCATAATCTCGGTCATGTATAGACTTAGTATCTGACAAGTATCAGCCTTCAAGAGGGCTCATATTGCTTGTGAGAGAGAGGCAGCTTCAGGGGTATGGTTAATCAGATGAGATGGGGATATGGATCACTTGTCGACACACAATGCCCAAACATCAGCCTCCAAGAGGCTCATATCGCATGAGAAACGACAGGGATGGGGTTACAAAATATAAAGATGACATGAGGAATGGATAGCTAGTCAACATACGATCCCCAGAACTCAAAATAAAATAGTGAAATCTACCAGCTATCTTCCAAGTGGGAAATCGAAACTTGTAATCCCTTTTCACCAACCAGCAAATGCGAAAATAAAAATAGGAAAAAAATGAAATCAATTTCTAGGTTATCCCAGACAGCACTGTGGAAAGATGAGAGTGTTACTTACCACAACTTTAAGCAGCCTACGGTAAGTTTGAGTGAGGTTTTTCTCTCTCCATTTCACCAGGTCAATGACATTGAGCCCAGACATCCAAGTGCAAGAACCTTCGTTGAAATCCTCTTCACCCAAATAACTTTTCAGCTGACCCAACCTCACCGAGCAGAAGTTGGCGGCACCATTTACTTTCCCTTTCATGTTAAGACTCAATAAGGGAGACAAATCTTGTTTCACAACTATATCATCATCCAAAACCACAATTTTCTTCAAATATGGAAATAATTCAGGAAGAAGAAAATGAGAATCACCAAATACAGACAAGTATTTGGTACTCATTTCAGTTGTTTGTGGCTTATCAATACTTCTAAAAGAGACACGGAATTCATTAGATGATGATAAAGGAACTGGGTATGCAATATCATGTTTAAGATCATCAATCTTCATTACTTGAATGGTGGCATCTTTGTATGAGTTCTTGAAGAACCAAAGTTTCATGGCATAGTAGTTTTGTCCGTCTGTTAGCACATGAAAAACCAGCTTCCTACTTTCCTGTAACATAAATTTGGTCATGCAATCATCAAATTTCACAATCCAATAAATTACTTGAAGCATAACAAGCACAGGTATACAAGACAACATACTTTGGCGTGCATAACTGTTGAGTTGATAACAACGGATGAAGCAAGTAAGTTATTGGAGAAGATAACATAGTGGTTCAAGGCTGGATTAACATATTTGTCAGATTGCAGCTCCATGTCGAGTGATTCTGATTTGAAATATTCCACCGTCAATCTCATAGACAGGCAGTGAAGACTCTTCGGCATGGTTTGGACAGCAAGTTGATAGAGGAATGCACTCTGCTTCATGTGGAAGTGAGCTTCGTCCTCAGTTAAATCGAGAATTTGTCTCAGCTTTTTGTCAACATTATTGCAATCTACTGTGACTGATTTAGCTTTGCCTATAACACTCTCCATCTTTTGGAGCTTCTTTCCCATGCTGTGAGATGACATGTTTTAGTAGTTGCACGACTAGTAAAGAAAAGAATGAAGATAGAGCATAACTACAACTTTGACTACTACATTAGCAAGGTTAAGCACAATAGTTTCCATATAAATGCACAAAAGACAAGTTTGCAAGTCGGACTAAAGTTCGGGTGACATAATATAACAATATAATGTCCGAAATGTAAGTACATTAGTTTCCTCGCGACTAGTTTCCTATACGTCATATGCATGCATGATTTTTGGTCTTGAATTTAAACATTGACCAACAGATTAGAGTAACGTCGTATACCAGCCAGTTGTCCAAGTCATGTGCATATGTCAGACTTGTCAGTTGACCTGCAGTTAGAGTTTATGCTTTGTAACAAGTTCTTATCCTAAATCAGAAATAGCCACAATAAGATCCCACCCTCAAGTTGCTAAATCTTTGACTATCAACCTAGGACTACATATAATGTCTTGGCTCAAATCCCATTTAAGATGAACATACACAAGATGCTTTACTTCCATGATCTGTCAACCTCAAAATATATCCAAAAATGCTCAAAGTGCATTAGAACTTTGGAAACAACTTCGTAAAACAAGTTTGTCTATTCCACATCTAAGCTCAAACTATAAAGGTACAGCTTCTAGTTGTAAACGGCAAAGTTGAACTAAAGTTGCTCACATAATGTTATACGTCACTAGCAATAAAAGCTATTGCCATGTAAACTGTCATTAGTTATTAGTTGATTCTGTATATCCAATAAAAAAGGAATACCTTTTCGATTCTTACTTCTTATACTAAATAAAAGCTATAATGGATATAAAAGAAAAGAAAAAAAGCAAAACAGAACAATCATCATTTGAACTTGAAAGCCAGTAAGTAAGTCATAGCAGCAAGAACTAATCCAACCTAAATCAGCCGATCATAATCCATATTGTATTCCTTTAAAAGTTCAACCACACATATAATGGCTATTCATTCCTAGTCTCCTTTCTTATCTCTACCAGATAAGTAGGAAATGACTTAATGAGATAATGAAAATCCAATAAGAGATGAATAGCATCACATCAGAACCTAATGATTCAAAATTTCTTTTTCAACTCTGTAGAAGACTAATGAACGTGCAAGATTAGTAATGGTGTTGAGATACATTACATTGTTCATGGAAAAAAATTCCACCTATACTATATTATTTCTTCTTGAAACCAAATATTTAAGAGAAAATCATGTACACTTACTGAAATAAACAGTTTGGGGGAGCCTCTATGAAGTTAATATTTTGCATAATTCAACAGGTAAGCATCTTATCATTGTTTCAGATGACTTGGACCTAGTAAACTGGAAATGCTCTATATTTAGAAGCATCTATTCATTAACACCTCCAAAATATGCATGGAAGACAGTTGTGCCATAACTTACTGTGGAGGAAGATCAGCATCTGTGGTGCTTTCACTGAGAATCCGCTCAAATTCTTGAATATTTTGCTTCAATTCACGTGACAGCTTGTCTTGAGATGTAAGTTTCGCAATGCTAGGAAAATAAGCTCTAGCCACAAACAGCTGGTCCTTCATTTTCTTTACCACTGCGTCCTTCATTTCTTCTTTGTGTTCTTTACGCCAAAGGCAGTAGCTCCCAAATTCCAACTGACATGACTTTCCAGTTTCATCAACATTTGCAGCTTTCACATACTCAGTTACTTTGTTGACATTTTTCTTCTGTTGAAAATATTAAAAGATAATGGAGAACAGCCCATTGGTTAAAATCAATGAAATATGAATTAGAAATTTACAAAAGAAACTCAGTAGAAAATTTAATGTAGGCTTACTATGTTGTCAGGAAGTGGTTTTGAGACCTTTGAGTCACCCTTTTGTGGAGATGGATCTGATTAAAGGATAGCAAATAGCACTTTACTTGGTTTCTCCAGGCAATTGATAAAAAGACAAGGAAACACTCAAGGAAAAACTAGAAAGTACCAGTTTTGGGTTTTTCAGTGCCTTGAACGGGAGTCCTGCTAATGGTATTGTTTGTGGATTCCTTGGTGGAGCTCTTCGTGATATCCTGGTATATTATTTAAAGTAACCATATTCAATCACAACATATGAATGCAAATAATCTTTAATCGTTAAGCTTTAAGATTCTGAAACACTCCGAATAGTAACAATGTGGCGTCAAAGAAGAGGATTATTTCCAATCAAACCCCAAATAACCCTTCATCTTTTTTCACTCTAAGAACTAACTGCAACCAACAACCTCACTTAGCGAGATGCCATTGTTCATTTTACTAGTTATAGGAAATTCGATATCGATCGACCAATTAAAGGGGCAAGGGAATAATAAAGCAAAATCGCACAAACGAGAAATGAATGATCAGATCAAAATGAAAAGAACCTTTGGAATAATTGGTCCCAATCTTCTTATGAGGTTATTTATATGTGCTGATTTTTCATCCTACATATAGATCCATAATATTGAATCAATCAACTGCAAGAACAAAAGAATTTTATACTAATCATCGAAAATGATATCAATACCTCTGATTGATTTCGGGTATTAATCAGGTGCACCTCGTAATTCTTAAGTCCCTTCTGAATCTCAAACAAAACAAAACCACACAATTAAGAAAATGTCAACCAACAAAAAGACAATGCTGACAAATCTAAAAGAGATCCTCACTGGAGCAGAAGTTCGATCTTCAGTAACATCTCCTACAGATCCAAATTATAAACAACAATTAAAATATATCAAATCAAATATGGAGATGCCAGATCTAGAGATCTCAGTTAGGGTTAGAGTTGTAGAGTATGAAATTGTATGTAAAAATAGAGTTTTAGATAGAGAAAGAGATGTAAAAAATACCAGTTGAATGAAAGCCATTATGAAGACCAAGCAAGAAGATAAGAGGAACAAGCATTGAAAGAATGACAAGTCCAAAAACAGCAACAGCAAGACCTTTCCAACCTCTTTTAGAAGGAAGAGGATAAGAATTTACTCCTCCTTTCATCTCTATTTCTTTCTCTCTCTCTAATTTTGCTCACTACTTTTTTTGTTTCTCTCTCTCTAGAAATCTTTCTACTTTTAGGGTTAATAATCTATTCAAAGATCAAAGAGATTCGACACTGGTAATTCCTTTACCTCCTCATTCGCCTCTCCTGATCATATCTTTCATTGAGATCAGCATTCACGCGCATACGCGTAGAAGATGTGCTCCCTCCTTTTTTTTCCTTTGATCAAATTTTGGTCTCGATCTAAAAGTTCGGTAACGCAGAGAATCAGAGATGATGATGACTGACAGAGGAGAGAGAGAGAGATATAGAGAAAGAGAGAGAAGAGAGAGAGAGAGAGAGTGATATGAGTAAGTGAGAAGGAATGAGGAGAGAGAAACCTGGTTTGATTAAAAAAGGAAAAACAGTGTTGATTTTTAGAATTTTATGAATTTTAATGTTGAAAATGAGAAAAAAGAAAGAAAGGAAAAGGAAGAAAGATTAAGACAGAGAGACGGAGAGATTTGACTTTGAGTCCCATATAAGTTGTTTTATAAGTTATAGGACCCCTATATTTGTATAACTTAGGGTTTGGACCTTAAATTATCAATGACTTCACCCAAAAATATTTAGTTATTATAAAATTATAGAGAAAATAATAATTAGTTTAATATTTTTTATCCACCTTAAAAATAAGTGCAACATTTGTAAATGTCTTTAAATTATCTTTTTCGAAAAATAAATAAATTTGAATTTGTTCGACCAAATATCTATCATTATTGGTAGCTCAAGAGCGTTATTCTAGGAACAATGACTTTAAACTAGAGAAAATGGTCATTAGTTTGCCAAGTCTAATTAGTTTGTCTTTATTTAACTCTCTTACTCTAAGTTCGACAGAAGCTCGTTGCTTGAACAAAATCAATTATAATCCAACTAAAAGATTAAATTTTAGGTTCTGCAATTAATTTTTTTTTGTTGAAAGAAGATTCTACAATTAGTTGGTGATCTACATTTAGTCTCACTAATTAATCATGTGATGGACGTGGTATTAATCTTTTTATTCTTTATTGTTTGTAAGAATATATGGTTTCTGTTTAGAATTTCAAAGTTAGTTAATTGTTAGATTACATTCCATACCATAAATTGGGAAATTTTGAAATTATATGGCTAATTATTCTAACTTATATGAAAAACAAAATCTAAATCTCTTTCAAAAAAACAATGTAGTTAGCTATATTTTTGTTGTGATGTCAGTGAAAGTATTGTTTTTTCATTAAAGCTCATTCTGAGTAGTATGATATTTTCTTTCGTGATATTTCCATCCTTTCAATAGCTAAAATAATTGAGTATTTTTAAAGGCCGGTGTTTCAGGGAAATAAGAAAGGTTTTCGGGGCAATAAGTTTTGGGTGGAAACAAATTTTTCTTGTTTCCTCCAAACATCACATATTTTGTTCTTTATCTTCTAGAACTCCGGCAACCACCACCGAATTCCGACGACATACACCATTAGTTCCGGCAACCTCCAACTATTCTGGCCGACTCTCTCTCTCTCTCTCCCTCTCTCTCTCTCAACTTTTTATGCTCCCGCGAAGGGGATTCCCCTTCGCCGGAACCTCGTCTGAAAACCAGACGAGGTTGTCTGGTTCTACCAGACGAATCTGGTAGAACCAGACACAACTTCGCCTCGATTTGAAGTTCAGATCCAGGCGAAGCTCGTCTAGATCGGACTTCAGATCCAGACGACGACAAAGGTTCCGGCGAAGGGAATGATCCGTTCGCCGGAATTTAGAGAGAGAAATGAGATAAGAGAGAAAAGAGAGAGAGAAAGGGGAGAGAGAAGATGATGAAGTCGTCGGCAACATCCGGCCGGCGACTTTCTGCCGGCGACTTATAAGGTCCGTTTTGTTTGGGTTTTATTTGTTTTCCACCGTCTTCTTCGAAAAAAATTTTGCTTTCCCCAAAACAGTGGCCTTTTAAATGAGTTGTAGTATAAGGTTTTCCATTTCCGTTTTTAAATCATAAACACCCTTTCTGCCATTTTAAGTGGAACACTTAAAATGTTGAACTAGTTCATTATGATCCCAGCTTCCAAATTTCTTTACTAAAAATGAAACTTGAGTTAGAAATTTGATACGGAAACTATGGTGGCAAAAATTATTTAGCTCCCTAATTCAGTCTTAAGACACCTGTAGAATTAAATAAATCATTAGTCCACAATTTTGAGTACTCACAAGAGTTTTAGTATATCTTAAAAACAATTCTTACAATGTCAGGGTTAGTTCCGTTTTAGTCTCTAATTTGTGACCAACTAGCTGTTTTTAGCTTCAATTGTGTCTGACCGTTCGTTTTGACCCCAATGCGTCGGGCAATTTGTTTAGGTATTCAACTTTTGTCAAACCTTCTGATTCTACCTTTATGGCATTTTTGTAAATGTCTTTTTTCTTTTACTTTTATTTCTTGTGTTATTTCATGGTATGTTTGGATGCACGATTTTTACCCAAATGGAATTAGGTAGGAATCAAGATTCATTTATCTATTTTGGCAACCAAAAATCTTAGGACTATTGAATCCTAATGGTTCCTAAGTCCTCAATTTGTATTAGACTAAATCTTATCCTACCTTTTAAGGTTTTGTAGGATTTTAGGCCATGTGTTGGCGCCTGGAATGGAATGTGATTCTAGGAAATCGCATTCCCATACTGCGATTCCTATGAGTCAAATTATTTTAGTTTGATGTTAGGTTTGACCAAGAATAGGAATTCAATTCGTGATAGATTCTTAACTTGGTGTTTGGTTCGTATAGGGATAGAATGTAAATGTTTGTAAAAGTCCTTTTATATCTTTTTACTTAAACTACATCAATTATATGTCAACTTTGTTATATGTTTTAATCAGTATTATCTATTCAAATTTGTATATATGAAACAGTAACGTGACGCACTAATTTAAGTAGTATTTAAAATAAATAAAGGTCTCGGCCAAAAACGTTATTTTTAAATATTATGAGATTGATTGGATTGACAAAAAACGTGAAGGAAAAAACTAGGGAGATGGAGAGAGTGCGTTCAAGCGAGAGAGGGTGAGGGAATTTCTATGGTGGTGGTTGAAACCTTAGATTTTTAGTTTTTAATTTTTTTGAGTTGTGATACTATGTGAAAGACGACCCTAGTTATTTGGTGATATCAGGACTACACTCCCCAAATGAAAATATGTATGACTTTGACGTTCTTTCTTAATTTTTTCCTTTAAATATCGGTCAAGTGGTTCACGTGCCGACCACATGTATCACTTGTGACAAAAATACTCTTCGTGATATATTTAGGTTATTCAGACATTGACCCCCAACTATTACTGATATTAGAACTACGCCCAAAAAACAAAAAATATTGAGTGATATCATGACTATACTCCGAACATGAAAATATGTATGACGTTTACCTTCATTATCAATTTTTCTTTTAAATAACAATCAAGTGGTTCGCGTGTCGACCACATGCATGACTTGTGACAAAAATACTCTTTGTGGTTTATTTAGGCTATTCGAACATTGAAACCCAACTATTCACTGATATTAGGAATACACTACCAAAACATAAATATGTTTAGCGTTAACTTCATTTCTCGGTCTTTTCGTCAAATACCAATTAAGAAATTCGTAGTTTCATATTTTTCTTATTTTTATAGGTTTTAGAGATAATTTTATGATGAAAAATTCCTTCCAAAATCTAATTTGACAGCCTAAGAATCTAAAGATTTCAAATTGCATAATCTACAAAAAATGATTGGTACATGAACTCGAAGTCAGTCTTGTATTTGATCCAAATAAGCTAGAAATATTAAGGAACATAGGTTAGCCGGAGTTCGAGATGGGTTCGACTCTTCTGACTAAATATATTGCATAGGCTACCGATGGGAAACATATAAAAAAGGTTTACCCAGTATTTGGTTGTCCAATATGTCGGGGTTGATTAGAGAGATTAAAGAATGTCTTAAAAATATAATCGCTAGATACAAAGTAGTGTCCTTAATTTGTTTTAGACTTGTTACTTATAATTTAAAAAAGTCATACATGCGGTTTGCATGTGACCCACTTTACTGATGTTTAACGGAAAAATCGAGAATGAGAATCAACCCCAGACATATTTTCATTTCCGGTGTGTAGTTCTAAAATTACTTAATAACTGAGGATCAATATCTAACTAAATCTAAATATATCGTGAAGGGTATTTTGTCGTAAATCACCCATGCAGTTGACACGTGAACCACTACTGATATTTAACGAAAAATTCGAGAATAGGGGTCAACGCTATACATATTTTTATTTTGGAGTTGTAGTCATAATATCACTAAACAGTTGGGGGTCAATGTCTAGATAACCTTATTTTATCAAAAGTTAATTCCATTTCGGCCCCTAATTTGTGACCAACTCGTCGTTTTGACCTCCAATTGTGTCCGACAGTTCGTTTTGGCCCTCATATGTGTCCGGCAGTTCGTCTTAGCCCCCAATTTTTGTAAAGTATTCCAAATTTGCCCTTTTGGCATTTCTGTCAAAAAAAATTTCAGATTCTTTTTATATTGAGTTAATTCCTATATGGCCCCCTACTTTGTGACCAGCTTCCTTTATAGCCCCCTTTTTTTCGTAAATTCAAATATGGCCCCCTATTTTCATGAAAATGTCCTAACTACCCTTCCTTTAAATCTTTTTTCAAAATAAAATCAAAAAAACAAACATAATTCCACCTCACTTCCTTCTCCACCATTTATCTCTCTCCACCTCACCTCTCTTTCCAAATCATCTTTCTCTCTCTCCAACTCACCTTTTTCTCTCTCCACCTCACCTCTCTCTCTCTCTCCACCTCACTCTATCTTCTCCAATGAAGGTCGCCGGCCGGAAAATTTTCCGGCCGGCGACCTTCAACCTAAAAAAAATTTATTTTATTTTTACTCTCATCTCCCTCTCTCTCTAAACTCCGGCGAAGGGGGTTCCCTTCGCCGGAGTACGACCAGATCGGGTCTGTTGAAGAACAGACCAGATCGGGTCTGTTGAAGAACAGACCAGATCGGGTCTGTTGAAGAACAGACCAGATCGGGTCTGTTGAAGAACAAACCCGTACTCCGGCGAAGGGAACCCCCTTCGCCGGAGTTTTTAGAGAGAGAGGGAGATGAGAGTAAAAAAAAAAAAAATTTTTTTTTTTTTTTAGGTTGAAGGTCGCCGGCCGGAAAATTTTCCGGCCGGCGACCTTCATCGGGGAAGATATAGTGAGGTGGAGAGAGAGAGAGGTGAGTTGGAGAGAGAGAAAGATGATTTGGGAAGAGAGGTGAGGTGGAGAGAGATAAGTGGTGGAGAGGGAAGTGAGGTGGAATTATGTTTGTTTTTTTGATTTTATTTTGAAAAAAAATTTAAAGGAAGGGTAGTTAGGACATTTCCATGAAAATAGGGGGCCATATTTGAATTTACGAAAAAAAGGGGCCATAAAGGAAGCTGGTCACAAAGTAGGGGGCCATATAGGAATTAACTCTTTTATATTCTGTTTGTTCTTCTTTATTTCCATACTCTTTCTCTCTTCTTCATCTCCTTTAACTCTAAGGGTATGAAGAAATCCCCACCATCGGCATCTTTACTCTTGTCATCTTCATACTCCAAATCATCATCATTTTTTGCAAAAAGAAACCTCCAAAAAGAATTTGTGAAAATAGATTCAAGAAAAACAATTCTTCTTTCAAGGAGACCAAAATGTGAAGAACAAATCTAAAAAACATATCTAAGGAACAAATTTGAACAACAATTTCAAGAAAATGTGGAGTTCTGAAGAAATCAATATTTATATTCACTATCATTTCGATCTCTTAAATATAGGGTTTATGTTTATTGTTGGGTGTTATCCAATTTCGTTAATTTCTTCATTTTTATTGGTCGCGGCTTTGGGGAATAAAGAAAATTTTCCGGGAAATAAAGACTTTTCTTAAAACTAGTTAAATAAGATTGACTTTTTAAGTTTCTTTTTATTGTTAAGGGGCTTCTAATTTTAGAAGATGCTATAAAAAAGACTCCTCCATCTCATCACCTCTCTCTACCACTTCATCTTCTCGACACCTCATCATCTTTTCTTGCGAAAGTCGCCGGCCGGCCAATTTTTCGGCCAACGATCTTCAAACAGAAATTTTTTTTATTTTCTCTCTCCTCTCTCTCTAATTTTTTTTTTCTTTTCTCTCTCTCTCTAGAACTGTTCTAAAGAGAGAGAGAAAAGAAAAAAAAATTTAGAGAGAGAGAGGAGAGAGAAAATAAGAAAAGTTTTTTTTGTGTGTTTGAAGGTCGCCGGCTGAAAAATTGGCCGGCCGGCGACTTTCGCCGGGAAGATGATGAGGTGTTGAGAAGATGAAGTGGCAGAAAGAACAGATGAGATAGAGGAGAACTTTCAAAATAATGTATTTTGTATTCCCCATAAAAATTTATTCCCTGGAGAATTCTCAAAAATATCTGGATTCCCTCGAGAATTTGTTCCCCGGAGAATTTTCTTTATTTCCCAAAGCCGCGGCTTTTTTATTTCTTAGGAAGGATGAATCGACGAAGATGGAAATTAATTTCTTCTTTTTTTTCTCGAGAAGGACAAATCGATGAAGATGGGAGTTTACAGTGTTCTTATCATGGATGGTCTTTTGATAAATATTGATCTTGTGTTCGAATTCCTCAAGCTTAATCATTAGATCCGAAAGCTCGAGCAACCAGATTACCCATAGCTCGTGCTATGAGATTCCTTACTCTTATTTCACATCTTTACTCTTCGTTTGGCCCGATAAAAATGGATTTGAAAAAGCTTTTGTTACTAAACCATCTTGAAAGAGCTTTTTGTTACTAATCCAATATGTTACTAAACCATCTTGAAAGAAGCTTTTGTTTACTAACCCAATCTGTTACTAAACCATCTTGAAGGTTTTACTTGTTTACTAATTGAGTATTTTAATATGAACTAATTAGGGTTTTGGTTTATTAAATATCAGAAGCAGGTTACCTGAGGAATTTAACAATCCTTTTTTTTGAATTGTTCAGCGTGTCTCGAACCCTTGACCTCTAGGATGGAAGACTATACCTCTTACCACTCCAACCAAGGGTTGTTGACACTTTTAACAATCCTGAATTGTCCCATCTTGAAGGTGAAGACCGAAATGAGGACAGTGGAGAGATAGTATCTCTTCAAAACTCCAACTATTCTCTAAATATCTTTTTCTTTGAATTTCTTTTCTGCAAATTCTTTTTGGCAATTTCTGTTTGAAGAAATGATGATGATGGGAAGATGATTTAGAACGTGAAGTTGACGAGAGTAAAGATGATGGTGATGGGAATTTCTTTGTATGCATAGGATTCAGGGAGGGGGGGGAGAGTGTGCAAATAAAGATAGAGATAAACCAGAAATGGAAAATAAAAAGAATCAGAATTTTTTTTTTACAGAAATGCCACAAGGGCGAATTTGGTATACTTGACAAAAATTGGAGGTCAAAACGAACTGTCAGACACAATTGGGGGCCAAAACGGCGAGTTGGTCACAAATTGGGGGTGAAAACAGAATTAACCCTTTTATCAAAGATAATTTTTTCTATATAAATATTATAACAAATCATTAAATAGGAATCACAAACTCACCCATCTCCTTAGATTTGCTATTACCCTATTTAAGCAGAATCCCGACCCAGAGGAATAAGATTCCTCCTATATTCCGGAGAGCCAAACAATAATAAGGATGGTTGAGATGCTTCTTTAGAGCATCTCCAGTGCAAAACTCAATCTTAGAAATTTGGAATGCCACATAGGATTTTCTGAGTATTTCTTAAAAAATCATCTCCAATGCAAACCTCAGTTAGGAACTCAAAGATGATGTGTCGATGGTGAATAGAGATATCTCAAGAGGACACTCCAAAAATAGAGTGTCCTCTTGAGATATCTCTAATTGTCAAACTCATCGATATTTAAATTCCAACCAATAGAAATCAAGTGTTTGTATATTTCCAAAATAACTAACTATTTTTTGACAAAAATAACCATGCCATATAAGTAAAATAAAAAAGTTAAGAGTTTTGCATTGGAGACATACAAGAATTGAGGATCTCAATCTTGTCCTCTTGAGATATCTCTAATTGTCAAACTCATCGATATTTAAATTCCAACCAATAGAAATCAAGTGTTTGTATATTTCCAAAATAACTAACTATTTTTTGACAAAAATAACCATGCCACATAAGTAAAATAAAAAAGTTAAGAGTTTTGCATTGGAGACATACAAGCATTGAGGATCTCAATCTTTGCTACTTAGAGCATCCCCAATGTTAGCATTAAAAAAAACACTAAAAAGGAATCTTTTCCAAATTTTTTGGTGTTTTCAAATGTTTGAACCCAAAGACAAAACACTAAAACTCCCACCAAATCACTATTCATCACACTAAATGTTATTTTTATCATTTTAACACTCATTTTTTAAATAAAATAAGATTACATAACAACTAATTGAAATTACACGACTTAAACTACAACATAAAACTAATACGATATTTTAATAAAACTACAAATTGAAACTAAGACGGTGGAGATGATAATCATAATATTTCGATTATGTGTTATTAAGGGTATAAATAAAAGTATGTAAGGTAGTTTTTTTCGAATATTTTAGTGAAATGTTTAATTTTCAGTTTTATTATATTTTTTCAAGCAATTAAAATTTTTACAGGACCAAATACACAAAAAAGAAACATTAAAAGGGTTAAAATGTAGAAAATAAAACAAAAAAAACTAAATAAGAAAATAAAAGAAGGATTAAGAAAAGAAGTAAAAAATCCCTGGCCCACCATCCCACCATTTTGGTGAGGGTGAACAGTATTTGGCCGGACACTGTTCACGGCACAGGAGATATTTAGTGATCTCCTGTGCCGTTGCGTGGGGGAGGCACTGGAGATCACCAAAATTTAGTTATTTCCAGTGCCATTGGGGATGCTCTTAGGAGTGAGAATCTCAATTGAAACTCGACAAATAGGGCGAATAGAGATTTTCTGTGAGTTTTGCGCTGGAGATGCTCTTAGCTCTATGAATTTTAATGTTGAAAATAAGAAAAAGGAAAAGAAAGAAAAATGAAGAAAGGTGAGGCTTTGAGTAAATAAGAAAATTTCCCATCCTAGAAAATTTTAAAGGAAAATTTCCTGTTGTACAAATTTTATAGGGGCAGCAAACTTAACTAATAAAATATCAAAACCCATCTCTATCTTTCTCCTTGAACTACTATCAAATATGCTAATGGCTACTAATTCCTTCTCTTATACTATTTGTCATTCCATTCAATTCAAATCTATTGCAATCTATTGCAGAAGTTCATTTTATCCCTTAATATCTCCTAAACATCTCTCTAAGTACCTACCTTGTCCTCTTGGGTTTCCTTGTGTCTCGCCGGCTTTCTAAACTCTAAATCAACTTCTTCTTCAAATCCATTTCTTGCTTCTACTATTCGGTTCTGTTCTTCTTCATTAATGGCTTCTGTAGCAGGACTGGGGGAGTTGGATATGTGAAAGTATTTGGCATCGAGAGGTTTCGCCTAAATAGCCTTCTGTTTGGTTTTGAGACGCCAAGCGAGTTTTTCCAAGAAAACTTGGTTATCTACATAAGGATTATGGATGCCTAATTCCCCATCGTTTTTAGATTGGCAGGCATACGACCAAGATTTGATGCATAAGCCTTTAAATTTTCCCCACGAAAAAGAATCCTGAGAAGTCGCGATGCGTTTGCGTATACCTTTAAGGATGACGAACGTTGCATTTGATATCAAGAAACGGTCGTTACTGCCGCTGATATAATAACATTGCGACCGCCTAGTTACATAAATTTATTTTGCCACTAGGAAAGCTCGGATTAGATTTGATCGAGGAATGATTTAAAGACTCATTTTATTGACTCCAATAGTTAGTTGTGTTCCCAGATATTTGTCTGAGAGGGTAACTTGTTTGACTTTAAGATTTTTACTGATCATGCGTCCTAAACATAGGATGGACATTCGTGGAGAAGAAAATATTGTAAATGGCGTAATTCACCATTTGCCCAGAAGAGTTGCAAGAATATGTAGAATACTTTTCAGGCTATTCCCCCAAGGTATTTTTACCAATAAGACTGACGAAGTCCAGGTTGGGGGTCGGAAAACTTCGAAATTTACTGTTGGATTGAGAAGAGGTTAGGAGCCTAGTGAGGCTACCATTGCCAAGATAAAGAGGAATGGGTAGGGAGGGTACCCTGGCGGATTCCCCGGTTGCGATTGCAGGTAGGACTGATTTGCCATTGATAAGGACTGTCATCAAGATGCGGAAATGCGAGTCATCGTCATGTTGATCTACTGGATAGAGAAACTTAATTTACACATAATAGCAGGGATGACGGCAGAAAACTTTAACATATCAAGTTTAAGACCAAAAGCCCACTTGCTCATAATAAGAACAGTTTCACCAATCTGACGTCCATAACTGGTACAGTTCATGTTTTGTATTTAGTTTGAGATCAAGAAACAATATATCTTTGAGTAAACACACAAAAAGAGTTTGATCTTCTCAGTAATACTTTAACATTTATATCTTATAAGCATAAACGACACAAGCTAAAAACAATGAAAATAAACTCAAAGCTTATGTTTGAGCTAGCTGGTACCTTCTCCTGCAACTAATACGTCGAGTAATGGCCATCACTGAGCGAAGAAACTGTTCCTTGGAACACGGAGATGAAAATCTGATATTACCTTTCTTGACAAGTATTATACAAGTGTTAGCACAAAGTCATCATCCACTTGAGCATGTAGACCTATTAAAAAAATGAGTTATGATTTAGTGATTCCGAACTTATTGTCGCCAAACTTGAAATATATACATAGAAGGAATCGCTTACCATTTGGCGCCAAACTTATTGTCAACTTCCTTGCGCATCATCAACAACAATACTAGTATGATCACTTGAACTTTCGGCAGTTTTTGTGTCACCTAATAATGCCAAATACATATAAAAGTTAAGGCCTTTGTACTATTCAATCATATTCTAATTAGGATTCAGACAACAATCTGTACTATAAGTGCTTTATTTGACCCTCTGTCCAAAATATACCATTAAATTGACCATCACTCCACCGATAATAATGGGAAGGTCAACTGAAAAAGCGGCAGATCCGTTTCGGATATGTCCAAAACAACTAGGTTTTCAAAGGGCAGAATTGTTGGGTAGAACCTCGAACACAGATACAGTGGTCGGATCAGGAGGTCTTGCTTGAACGCTCGTAAACCTTATATATCAGGCAAGAGAGGTAAAGTTACCTGACTTCTTAAGTTTCTTCTCTGAGGCTCTTTTAGATTTTCTGGGGTGTTCATTAAATGTTTTAGTGAACAAACTATTGTACTTTTCGAGCACCCTCTTTTGTTCTTCAGGTAAACCCAAAACCTCATATGCATCTGCTACTTTCTGCACTATTGATTTTTCAGGGGGTTTCCGGTCAAAAGCTTCAAGACCCTTGAAGAGCTTCAGAAATCAAGGAAATAAAACGAAGTGCTTATTGATCAGCCAAAATAAATAAATAAAACAATGGAATCTAAAACTATAACTAAAGAATCAAACAAGTTCAATAATTTCCATGTTTGGTCCATCAGATTGATGAGCACTACAAGCACCAGATATGAGTTTGGCCGGCCCAATAGATAAACCAGTATAAAAATCCATGAAAATTTACTCGTGGGGATCACTAAAGAACAAAAGTTTATCTTGGTTTTGTTACTGCATATTTGCAGGTACGAGTTAAAATAATCAAATAGCTAATGGAAAACAATCAGTGGGATTGGGGCATACCTTTACGAGTCTTTCCAACATGTTATTCCGGTAATATATAGATATCATAAGTTTACACAACTGCCATGGCACTGAATGAAGATCATTTCCTATTTTCTTCATCCAAATATTGTGAGCTTCTTCTGCTCTATGGTCCATTTCGAGAGCCCGTATTAACTGCCCATATGTCCCCATTGTCATGCCTTGCCCTTTACTTAGCATCCATTTTATTACCTGAATATAGATCCGAAGAGGTGAATGTTAAGGTTGTTTGACTTGGGAGTTAAAGATGGTATCAGAAAAAAAAAAAAATTATTTTCTTGATCAAATGTCACATCTCATCGGCAACAGTTGGTAGCCCTAGTGGTTCCAAGGTGTTGACATAAACTCCAGAAAGCCCTGGAGGTCCCAGGTTCCAATCCCAGAGATGGTGGAATCTTTGGTTATTTGAATTGGGATTATTAGGGTATAAATAATGTAGTTGGGCTTTAGGCCATTGTTTAGTTGGGCTTTAGGCCATTGTTTAGTTGGGCTATAGGCCCGGTCTTGTAAGAGTTTGAATGGGCGATTATCGAGCTTATCACATCTTTGATGTATCAATCCCAAATGTAATGACTATCGTTAATCGTAGTCAATTTCAAAAAAAAAAAATCACATCTCATCCCAATCAACTTTTTCCCTCTCACCCTGTATACTAGCAAAATTCCTACCTCCTATCAACAGTGAGAGAACCGTGTGTGTTTGTGTGTGTATGAGTCAGAGAGAGAGTACTATGCCTGGATGACTCTATGCCACTGCTGGTCTTTCTCAAGAGTAATCAATGCTCTTTTCAGAGAGACAGTTGGGAAGTTCTGTTCCCATGCAACCCAGGCATCAAGTGCAGCATAAACAGATTCTTTAGAATCCTTGAGGTCATAAAGCTGCAAATTATTAAAAAAAAATAAAACAGTAAATTATCCATACGTCATATTCAGCGAAACATAGTAAGTTATAAATTTCAAAGCCATGAAATAAAAAAGAAATATATCTCACAAAAAGAATAGATAATAACAAGTAAAATGACCTCATTCGTATATGTCTGCTTGCTATCACTACATTAACCTCATCAAACAATGAGCATGAACGAGACATATGCACAACTTCCTCAACAAGGAGAGATTGCTAAAAGGTACATTTCTCAGTATAAATCGCATGTGAAAAACATCTAAAATGTTTGGCACATTAAGTGGGAACCAAGAAAGCCAAAACTAGCAAGCATCACATTGAGAAGAAGTCGCCAACAATCATCAAGAAGCTTCCTTACTGTAAGGGTTGAAAATGACAAAAAATTGAGACACGACGTCAACTGTGTAAACATTGGAATTTGCGTGATAAATCTTAACTCCATGCTATGTTGTAAAAGGTGACGCTTAAGCGCCAAAAGCGACGGGTTGAGAGAGGAGTCGCCTTATTTTAAGGCAAGAATAGCAGATTTCCCCTGGTGGCGCCTTCATACGCTTAGGCGCCCCAGGGGAAGCGAGAGGCGGCCCAAGTCGATTAGGGTAGTGCCCACAGTTTTTTTTAGGGCTTTAGCCCAAATCGACTGCCATCTCTAACCTAATTTGTTTCTCTCTCTAACCCTCACGACCGACACCTCCATGAACAAGACTTGAAGACGAATCTTCATCTTCTCCTTATTTCATCAATCATCATTAGGTAACTCGTTCGTTTCTAACCTGTTCATCTTCTCCCTCTTGTTTCCATTTCAGCAACTTTTAAACTCTTTTTTTTGCTGTTTTTTTCTAATTTTCAGCAACTATTTTTTTTTTTTACTTATTCTTAACTTGTTTATTTACTCTCAAGTCTTAACTAATATTACTTACTAGTTACTATTAACTCGATTTCTTATTATTAACTTGAAAAATAAAATTACTTGTTTACAACAATTTTTGTTTTGTTTTTTTACTTATTCTTAACTTGTTTATTTACTCTTAACTAATTTTACTTACTATTAACTAGAGAAAATAAAATTTAGTTGTTTACTTACTTGTTTACAACAATTTTCAGCAACTCTTTCATACTTTTTTTTGTTACTTCTTTGTATATTGTGATGTGATTATGTGAATTATATGGTTTGTGTGTTTGTCAATGTCATAAGATATGTTAGCTTATTTATGAATTACTGAATAGTGAATTAGTGATATGTCTTCTTCGGATTCAACGGCTCGTGTGAGACCGTCAAGTGATCCGGGTTGGGATTATGGACAACTGGTGGATGGTGACAAGAATAAAGTGCAGTGTGGATTGAGAACGAATGGAGGAATTAATAGGCAAAAACAACATCTTGCCGGCGGTTTCAAAGATGTAAGAGTTTGACCTAAGGTGCCTAAGGATGTACAAGAAACGATACAAAAGTATATGGCCGAAGGAAGGAAAAAGAGAGACGAAAAGACTCGTTTGAGGATGGCTCAAATTGATGGTGTCAATATATACAAATCACCTAATGCACCTTATGAGAATGACGAATTGTCGGAAGATCACTATACAGATTTAGATGGTACACAAGCTAGTGGTGGAAGTGGGTCTGGGAGTGGGACACCAACTAGTAAAATGGCTCCAAAACCACCTAAGGTACATGGTCAAATGGATAGTTATTTCAAACCAAACCTGAAAAAGTTAGTGCAAAATCCTATTGACAATGTGCATACGAGGAGAAGAAGAGACAATGTAGCTGAGTATATTGTTGGTTTCTTTTACGATAATGGGATCGCCTTCAATGTAATCAAAAGCCTTAAATTTGCTATGATGATTCAAGCGGTTGGACAATTTGGTCCGGGGTTAAAAATCCCTACTTACCAGGAATTGAGAGTCCCTCTTTTGGTCAAAGCAGTCAATTCCACCAAGACGTGGATAGATACATTTAGACCCCTCTGGTTTCATATGGGTGTACTATTATGACGGATTGGTGGACAGATGGAAAAGGTAGATGTCTCATCAATTTTCTAGTGAATTGTCCAAAAGGAACTGTCTTTCTGAGATCACTTGATGGTTCTGAACATGTAAAGGATGCAAAACTCATCTTGAAACTATTGGCGGAGTCATCGAGGAAGTAGGTCCCGAGAATGTGGTTCAAGTAAGACTTTAACCCTTCGTATTTGGATGTATATCTTAGTTCTTATTTTGGATGTATATCTTAGTTCTTATATTTGACATATTAAGTGATTAAGTCAAATATGTCAAAATAAGAACTAAGATATACATCCAAAATAAGAACTAAGATATACATCCAAATACGAAGGGTTAAAGTCTTACTTGAACCACATTCTCGGGACCTACTTCCTCGATGACTTCAGTCAATAGTTTCAAGATGAGTTTTGCATCTTTTACATGTTCAGAACCATCAAGTGATCTCAGAAAGACAGTTCATTTTGGACAATTCACTAGAAAATTGATGAGACATCTACCTTTTCCATCTGTACACCAATCCGTCATAATAGTACACCCATATGAAACCCAGAGGGGTCTAAATGTATCTATCCACGTCTTGGTGGAATTGACTGCTTTGACCAAAAGAGGGACTCTCAATTCCTGGTAAGTAGGGATTTTTAACCCCGGACCAAATTGTCCAACCGCTCGAATCATCATAGCAAAACTAAGGTTTTTTATTACATTGAAGACGATCCCATTATCGTAAAAGAAACCAGCAATATACTCAGCTACATTGTCTCTTCTTCTCCTCGTACGCACATTGTCAATAGGATTTTGCACTAACTTTTTCAGGTTTGGTTTGAAATAACTATCCATTTAACCATGTAACTTAGGTAGTTTTGGAGCCATTCTACTAGTTGGTGTCCCACTCCGAGACCCACTTCCACCACTAGCTTGTGTACCATCTAAATCTATATAGTGATCTTCCGACTCTTCGTCATTCTCATAAGGTGCATTAGGTGATTTGTAAAAATTGACACTATCAATTTGAGCCATCCTCAATCGAGTCTTTTCGTCTCTCTTTTTCCTTCCTTCGGCCATATACTTTTGTATCGTTTCTTGTACATCCTTAGGCACCTTAGGTCAAAATCTTACATCTTTGAAACCGCCGGCAAAATGTTGTTTGTGCCTATTAATTCCTCCATTCGTTCTCAATCCACACAAGTCACACTGCACTTTATTCTTGTCACCATCCACCAATTGTCCATAATCCCAACCCGGATCACTCGACGGTCTCACACGAGCCGTTGAATCCGAAGAAGACATATCACTAATTCACTATTCAGTAATTCATAAATCAGAAATAAGATAACATATCTTATGAGTTATGACATTGACAAGCACACAAACCATATAATTCACATAATCACATCACAATATACAAAGAAGTAACAAAAAAAAGTATGAAAGAGTTGCTGAAAATTGTTGTAAACAAGTAAGTAAACAACTAAATTTTATTTTCTCAAGTTAATAGTAAGTAAAATTAGTTAAGAGTAAATAAACAAGTTAAGAATAAGTAAAAAAAACAAAAAAGAAATTGATGAAAATTGTTGTAAACAAGTAGGTAAAGAAGTAATTTTATTTTTCAAGTTAATAATAAGAAATCGAGTTAATAGTAACTAGTAAGTAATATTAGTTAAGACCTGAGAGTAAATAAACAAGTTAAGATTAAGAATAAGTGCAAAAACAAAAATAGTTGCTGAAAATTATAAAAAAAAAAAAAACAGTAAAAAAAAGAGTTTAAAAGTTGTTGAAATAGAAACAAGAAGGAGAAAATGAACAGGTTAGAAACGAACGAGTTAGCTAATGATGATTGATGAAATAAGGAGGAGAAGAAGATGAAGATTCGTCTTCAAGTCTCGTTCATGGAGGTCTCGGTCGTGAGGGTTAGAGAGAGAAACAGATTAGGTTAGAGATGGCAGTCGATTTGGGCTAAAGCCCTAAAAAAAACTGTGGGCACTACCCTAATCGACTTGGGCCGCCTCTCGCTTTCCCTGGGGCGCCTAAAGGCGCTCGCCTAAGCGTCTGAAGGCGCCACCAGGGGAAATCTGCTATGCTCGCCTCAAAATAAGGCGACTCCTCTCTCAACCCGTCGCTTTTGGCGCTTAAGCTCGCTTAAGCGTCGCCTTTTACAACATAGATGGTACATGGGGCAATCCCTAGAAGTTGATTAAGGTTTGCCAAGTGAAGAAAAGGAACCATGACAATATTAACGTTGTGTGCAGGTCTGCAGAAGCAGCTGTACTGAAGAAGAAAAAAAGGAAGAAAAATCCATGTATGCAAATGATTATGCTGCCTCAGAACAAAAGAATTGCTCAAAACGCCCAAATTTATCAAAAAGATTATAACTTCACTAAGATCCTTGAGGGACAAGGAGCGAAGTTGTCAACAGAGAGTGGGGTTCTACAAATCCTAGAAGTTGCTAAGTTCAACGAAACAACTGTTTCAGATTCTCAAATATGCTACTAAACAGAACAACAGATTCAACGGAAAAACTGCTTCACTGTCAACAGATAATTGATCTATGGGAAATCAAGATTTATTGATTTTGGGTATTTTGAATTAGACAACAGCGTAGGCACCTAATTCTTGTTCCACCAGATTCATACACACGGCGGAGAATTTCTGTAGAATCCAAGTTAAAGCACACATTTTTTTTTAATTTATTCGACTAATCACTTACTTTATGAAGAATTTGTACAAAAAAACAATAGTCGATTAGTCGTCATTTCAGATATCCCATTACATACTCTGCACAGAAATGAGGACAGACTATGATCGTTATAGTAGTCAGTAAAAAGTGTTTATACTTTATACAATTGGCTATACTACCACACCAGGGGAAACAAGGTGGATGTCGGATGATATAATACGACATGTGAAAGGCACTCAATTTAAACTCCGAATAATGGATTAGCTCAATGACCTTGATAACTTATAGCTTGCACAGATAATAACCCATATGGCCTTATTCGTGAAGGGTATACGCATGCCAGTATGTCTGGACTCTGGAGTCTGGACTAACAACTCAATGTCGTTGCAACCACAATATGAACCATGCTTTCCTTCGTGATTTACGTAAGTAATTCAACCAAGCATAATACACCGAATACTTACTGTGTCCATGAGAAATTTGACTTTATCCTTGCGTGACACGTTCTCCCCAACATCGTGTTTGCGTACATTAGCAACATCATTCCTTGACGGTGGATACATAGCCTGATTGTTAATTTGAACCTAAAAATGATTATTAAGTAGAATTGTGAGTAGCCAGGCTACTAAGGGAAAACCTTCCAACATCTTGTATATGCAAATCTTACAAAAAGTTGATAATAACATCAGAAAGGTTATGAAAATAAAAAAAATTCTTAAGCCAACATGAAAAATATCTTGAAGTTTTTATCTTAAATAGTTCGTATTCATCAAATGGAATCAGGTTGTTATTTGTCTAAGGTACAAAGTATAGGAAAATGTAACAGTTCATGCTGCACACAAGAAGCATATCACCACATACGGTACTAACACGGTCCACATATTTTCAAAGCCTTATTGATGAAGTTTCACAAAATAGTAACTTCTGTGCTTTAAAATAACATTAAACACGTACAAGACTACGAGAAGCCGCAACTTGAAGTAAACTAAGAGATGATGCCTCCTATTACTATGGCATAAGTTTTTTTTAAACGGGCATAAAAGGTTATTGAGTGCTAACTAACAACTCATTTGCAGCATGACAAATTTAAATAAAACAGAATACAGTCCAATACTCCAATCCCATAAAGAGATATTCGAAATGAAGATTTAGGAATTCGGGAACTGATTATATAATAGGAATAAATTATAGAGAGTAAAGAGGTTAATCTCCAGTTTTTAAAACCTCTGATTGTGTCATAGCTTGCTGACTGCGTCGGCCTTGTATCCTGGGTTGCATCATTGTACTGAAACTATTGCTACAACATTGAAAAATCCAACTTACCTGAGCAGCATAAAAAACACACAGTCAAATCCATGCAAGCTTCAGAGAATAGGCTAAATCTCTAAACTTGAAGTTGATCAACTTGACTCCACCCAAGTTTACTAGGTTGAGATGCATTTGTCATTTAACATCACAGCCACATAATGAGACACGCCAAATTTAATATCAAACAAATGTTAAGAGTGTTCCAACAAATATCGTAATATTTGAACAATTGTTGTGCTTTGAGAATGTGGGATATATCGAGACTACATTACTTTTGTACATTATTCTCAGTTTGCTATGTCATTGCTTGCTCAAAATGATCTTTTGAATACCAGTTTCTCGTGCTTTTTCCCATAACAGATACTTGTATACTCTTGTCTGGAACTAGAATTATACACTCTAATTTGGTACGCACAGCTTCTGAGTACTTGGACAGAAATGTGTGAGGACCATAAACTACCACACTAGCTTAATCTATAAATGTAATACTTATCCATCCGCTGGTACACAATGATTCGTAACATTTTGGCCTTTTTCCACTCACAAGTGTCTGACTCTGACATTTAGTAAGGCGTCGGATTAAGGATGCCTCTACGCGGTACAGTTACATAGAAGTATTTTTCAGATAAATTTTTTTGACAGTTTATACTGGTTTCGTTAGTCTCAGTTTGTGACATTTTATACTGCTTCAAACAATGATAGCATATGTTCACGTCCCTGCTATTCAACCTAAGAGGCTAAGACTCATGCTTCTCTGAACTAGATTAACCAATTAGGTAAACCCACCACTTTCATGACAACATAAACCACCCAAATGTCTATCCCAACTCGACTTCACATTATTATGGCAAACACAAGTTTCTGATTGCTGTTTAAACTAGTTCACAGAAATAAGTTCATAAATTACTACGAAGATGTAATAATACCTCCATTCTTGTGTTTGAGTTCCTGCAGAAACCAATCAAATTAAGTAATTAGACACCAGGAACACAAAAAAGGTCAAAGGGTACAGTTATTGAGGAGTATACCAAATGACAATGTTCGCATACGGATGTAGATAATCATGTTTAGCGTGACTCTACATTCTAAACAAAACAGTTCAAGCAGACCATTTAATGAACATATCCTATTCTTTTTAACAATTAATCAATTATGATATTCGAAGAACTCGAAGAATATTTTGAAGCAAAGAACTTGAATAATGTTAAGAAATGACAGTCTTCCGTTCATACATAAGGATAAGGGCATCGAGTATTCGAACCAGATAAGGGAATCACAAAATCAAAAGTAATTTAACTAAATAAGCTTGTTTGAATATACACTACAAAGTTGAAATTGGTGATAAGGAGAGAAATACAAACCGGAGCCAGAACGAGTGAGAAGTTGAAGAAGAAGCGAGAGAGGCCCCCAAGACTGAAGCCAGCCGATGCGGCAATGATTTAGAGAGAGAAGCCATTGCTCGATGCATTTTCGGGTTGTTCTTAACTTCCTTTTCAGATACAGTTAAAGAAACTTGTACTCATTCCGCAGAATAATCAGAACCTGTTAGAAGATTTCTGTGATCAAAATCACATCCATAGTAAAATAATGTTAAATTTAGTAGATTGATAGATATCAAAATTTTATCTGTTTACAGAATTCAAGAACAAGCAATTCAAGAACATTTTCACTTGGAGCAATGAACAAACATATTGTGGAGCATGCCTCAAATATCCACTCGCTGATCAACAAAACGGAGAAAGGTTTTCATTTGGACAATTTCACAAACACAATATGAGCAGAAAAAACTGGAAACGTAAGCTTACATATATATACACAAATAGAACAAGCCAATAATCAAACAATAAACAAAAGCCGAACAAGAGATTTTGAACAAACTAGAAACCCTAAAAACTGCAATTCTGAAGGAAAAGGATATGAAGTTGGAAGGAGAAGAAGTTGAAGGTCAAAGAGAACACCTTCAGTAGTAGTCCGAATAACCAGAGATGAACTAAAAACATCGTCCTAAATTCCCACCGTCAGTGATAGAGCCGAGTACTGGGTCATAATAGGGCGACTCGGCACAAATAATGGCACGGCCCAACAGTTCAGAATCACAGTTGAAATGGAACAACCCATTTATTAACGGGCCGGAACTGCATGAACTACTCATGGAGAGATTCTTAACCCATGAAATATCATCACGATGACGAGGATCACGAACTTAGTCAACGCATATCCAAAGGTGAATATCTAGCTCATTAGTGAACCACGTAACGTGGCAACACCCTACCTGTTATCAAGATTATGTGTGTGTGTACTCGAAATAGTTACAAGATGGGTGGGGCTAATAGCACCCGACTGAATTGTTTTTTTTTAAATTGGTAAGCGTGTGCCTCGAACCCTTGCCCTTTAAGTTGGAAGACTTACCTCTTTCCACTTGAGCCAAGGGTTGTTGGCACCCGACCGAATTGTTATTCGCGCCACGGGTATATTCTAACCTAGTACGGAATGGGAGAGGTGTCAGAGTCCCCCCCCCCTTTGACTGTCGTTAGTTTCTTTTCTTATTCTTCTTCGTGTCTTCTCCTTTCCTTCATATCATCATCATAATGTCATTATGGAAACAACTTTGGTTCCGAACCATCATCATCGATCCACAGCAAGGAGTTACAGAGGGAAAGAACATTGTTTTGGAGAGAGAAATAGAGTAAACCATCATCGAAGGAACCTTGATTCCAAACTTTGATTTCAAACCAACCTTGATGCACAACGAGGCGTTCAAAAGTGAATGAACCTTGATTCCAAACCCTCCTACTCTTCTAAAAATCTAAGAATCCAAAACCACCATTAAAATAGCCTCGTACTGGTCTCAGACTCGAAGTACTCCGATCTGAGCCTTACTTTGGTCCTCGGATTGATTGATTCACGTCCTTTATATCCGGGCCCCAATAGGTGTTTGGGGTCAAAAGAGATTGACTAAGGTCCATCTCCTCTTCGAGGTGCGAATGGAATTTGGTGGGGGCATGTACCCTTACAAGATAATACGCACAGACTGATGTACGTCTCACCTTATCCTAAGAATCATGTCGTATATTCACTTTGTAAAGGTCATATATCACTCGATGCTTTCCAACGGACTATTCCTTACGACTATATAAAGGGGTAGATCTATTTCTCAAAATTATCAAAGGAAGAGCACACATACACTTCTTTGCCTCTACATGTTCTGTATTTCTTCAAGCTACTCTTCAACATACGATTTATCTGATCTTGTGTACGCCATCTCCTACTCTTTTTACACATTCTCGAACTTACTTTGATTTAGTCGTCCAAGTTGTCCAAATTAACTCAGTATCCTCAAGAAGATCAAGGTTTTCTCGTTGCTCGACGCTTTCATTAACAACGAGACTTCACGCCTCTGACCTCCACTGTTCTCGTAGACCCGAGCTCCGACCATTCTACGAGTTGTGTCATTCGCCGACTACACGATAATGGTGGAATTACAAACCATTTATGTACACTTACCACTTCTTCTCTACGAAAGCTAATATAACCGCCAAGAGACTTTTTGTCTTGCGCCACCCTGGTGTCCCAAACCTGCTTGGGTTTATTTCTGTCTTTTCATCTTCCTTTGTAGATTTTTTCTACACGTTGTTGGTGTTCATCGATCAAGGTCTCGACGTTTGGAGATTCAGAAGGCATTGAGACTGTCGACCTTCATACTTCTCGCAGTCTACAGTTTAGCGTTCATATTGCAGCCTCATCAACTAACAACAGATATAATCAACCAAATGGAAGTAAACATGACATTTTGCCCCTCTCAACATTTTCTTATAGTTTGATGCACTTATCGCACCGATGCAAGTGAACCCTGAAATTGACTTGTAAAGTACATCCTCGTTTCGTAACTTCTATTTGTTTACTGCAAGGAAAATGACTTGTAGATCTACAACTTATTTATGTAATGTATGGGACCTGAAACTTAAATCTCAAAAACTATTGGGCCTTCAGCCCAAACCCCTTTCAATTTTTGGCAAAAGAACATAAAAAGATTGAGTACATTTATATAAGGTAAGTTTTAAAGGCGTCTCCCAATAGTGTTATTAAGGGCTCTCCATTATTGGCATTCTCCACATTCTTGAAAACGGTTAAAAATATTCCCACTAAAAAGACAATATCTTTTTCTTCTTTGATAAAAATCGGTGGACTCAAGCCGATTTAGCTACGAAATTGGCTCAAGTCCGCGACTCCAAATTCAGTAGATTCGAACCGGCTTTGTACTTGAACTCTACAACCACTACTGAATACAACTCAAACGGTTGGAATCAAACTAACTTTTTTATACTTATTTCAACTCAAACTCACTAATTTCAACTTTAGAACATTGGAGTTGAATTTAGTTAACCTTGAGCTGATTTCTACCCGAATTCAGCGCGAGTTACTGATTCCAACTCAAGATATTGGAGTTTAATTTGGTGGGTGATGAGATATGAAAATGTCCCATCTGGATCTTATAACCTGAGTTAGTTAGTCCATTTTGAGCAGTTACTCTGATGAATTGCTTGTTTCTCTTTCTCAGGTGTCTTTACGGAGTTTAGTGCAAAAATCAGATAAAAACGGGAGAAAGACGCACAAAAAGGGCATTTTGGTCATTTTGATATTTTGGTAGTCTGGCTGTTTGGTCAACTTTGGTGCTTGGATGAAATGTAGGGTTCAAAACGAATCCAACGGCGAAAACAGAAGTCAAAACGGAGTTCGGATGAGAAAATTATAGGAGGTCAAAGTTTGGGTCCAGATCAAGTCAACTCAGAGCGTTCAAAGACACGTGGCGTGCGAGGTAACACGGATCTAACGGCTACAGTCAGTAGCGGGATACGTTCTGGCAAAGAGGGACGACGCTCGGGATTTGTCGTTAAGAATGATCCTATGCATCCCGGATTTTCTTTCCAGTACTCCCCGTATAAATCCAACAATTGACAAATGCTCTCCCGGATCCCGTGCTTCATGGCGTTTGTTGTAGTTTCCTTTCACTCAACCGCAACACACCGTAGCCGCCCCACTTGCCAGCAATGCTCACGATTGATTACCAAGATCTTTGGGAGTTGCTTCTCTCTTATCCTCTCATTCTATCTTCAAAAACAGAAATTAAAACAGAGAAGGGAAAGTTTTATAGAAGCCGGGTAAGGAGATCGACTGAAACAGAGAGAGATCCAGATTTGAAATCAAAACAGAAGATGGAAAGCTGGAACTAGAGATTACAAAGAAGGAAGAAATTCTAGAGAGAGATGGGATTCGTGATTTGGAGAGGGAGCTCTCGGTTCCGAGGAGACTTTTGGACAGAGGAGAGATATTATATTTTAGAGAGAGAAATGGAAATAAAATAAAAAAAGAGAAGGAATGAGAGAAAATGAGCTGGATGAGCTGGATACTTATTAATTGATAGATTTAGTTTAGAGATTTATTTTTCAAAATGAGACAATTACAATTTTATGAGTAAAAAAATCGATTTTATCGAAAACATCTCCCGGAATCAGGATAGTTCATTATCCGAAATTCTGAGTTATAAAAAGAGAGAGAGTTAGTCAGTTAATTTAGTATGTTTGAAAGTGAGTTATACGGTGGATTCCAAAACCCTAGGCTCTCTCCCCCATTTGAGTTCATCTTTTTATTTGTTTTAATATTTTATATATTTTATTTTAAAACCAAAACATTTGAAAAATCTTATTACTTCCTAGTTTTAGAATAAATTTCACTTAGTCTCTGAGGAACGAACCGGTCTTACCGGAAATTACAACTTGACACCCGTGCACTTGCGGGTGTAGACCAATTTAGGAAACTTTCTAGGTTCATCAGTGGGCCTGAAGCTAAAATTTGCAAGAGAATTCAACCGAAGTCTTTGGATTTTGAAGCGTATCTGACGAAATATGGTCAGATTTTGATTTATAAGTTACATATTCCAATCTTTTAACCTCAAAATATTCTTCTCAATCTCACTATTTCAACAAAAAAAAATCTCACTATTTCCTTTTGGATTACCACGCCACTTGGTGGATGCCTTTTTTTTATGCGTTGAAGGTAGGGGTGGGAATCGGACGGGCTCGGTCGGGCTCGGGCTACCAAGTGCCGGGCTCGGGCGGATCGGGCTCGGATAAGCCGAGCCCGAGGTAGTGAGCCGGGCGGATCGGGCCGGGCGTATCAAAGACTTGAAGTGCCCGTAGCCCGTCCGAGCCCGACTACCCGAACGGGTTTCAACGGGCTCGGGTCGGGCGGGCTCGGGTTTTTGAGATTTTTTTTTTTTTTCCT
>BEHA01000402.1:838870-864304 GCA_002897215.1 Eschscholzia californica subsp. californica
CACATAGATTTTTTGGAGTTTTTGTTAAAAAATCATCTCAAATGGAACACTTTATTAGACACTCTAATATGAGGTGGACACATTTATTATAGAGTGTCTAGAGAGAGAAACTCTAAAATGAGAGTGTCTACTTCAGACTCTCTAAGTGTTACTTTTAATTTTCAACCAATAGAAAATCTTGCTTTTCAACTACTTTTTATCTATTGAATTGAAGAAGGACATGTGTATTAAGTATAAACACTTTAGAGATCTCCATTGGAGACCAACAACAATTAGAGTGTCTCTATATTGACATTTAGGAAAGAGAATCTCTATTGGCCATTGACAACTAGAATTTTTAGAGTGTTTGTTAGAGTGTCCCATTGGAGATGCTCTTAGAGAGTCTTAGAGCATCTTCAATGCAAAACTTAAAAAAAACTCTATTTGGCTTATGTGTTGAGTCTCAATTGAGATTCTCTTTCCTATGTGGCTAACTTGAGTGTCTCTAATTCAAGTCCTTCTCCAATGCAACACTCTAAAAAACTCTAATAGATACACATGTCATACATACATTTAATAGGAAAAAGTGGTTGAGAAAGAAAAGCTTTCTATTGGTTCAAAAATTAAATTTGATGACTAGGACACTTAAGACTCTCAAAAGAGATCTCAAAAATAGAGTTTCTAGTTGAGACATCTTAAAACTTAATGCTTCCACATCAACTTAAGATCTCAATTGAGTTTTGCATTGGAGAGGTTTTTTCTCAAAAAAAACTCAAAAGTCCTAGGTGGCACTTAAGATTTTAAGATCGAGTCTTGCATTGGAGATGCTCTTAAGGAGACACTCTAATTTTTTAATGTTTCTATTAATAAATGATCCACATTAACATAGAGTGTCCAGTAAAGTGTCCTATTTAAGAAGATTTTTTAATAAAATCTATACAAATCCTAAGTGGCACTCTAAATTTTAGAGTTTGAGTGTCGGGACAATGAAGATGCTCTCAGGGTTACCTTTAGATGGATGGTTTTGGAATCCATAATGTCAAGCATCTGATCCTCAGCTTTCGCCTAAACCCTAGAGAGAAAGGAAGCGAAAAATAGAGGAGATAATTTCCACCAAGATGCCATTCCAGTGAGTTACTGGCCAAAATCGAGTCTTTTTTTTTGTTAAGGAGCCAAAATCGAGTCTTAACATTCCTGTGTTGTGTGTGGATATCATGTGTGAGCTAGTGGTAGAAATGGGTTCCGGAGCTAACATTAAATCAGAAGCAAAAATCTCCAGAAGTTCTACTTTATGTGCTTTTGAAGCATTTGAAATTGAGATAATCTTTGAAGTCTCTCGTTATCTCTCTGAATTCGCCATTATTCTAATTTATATTGGGTAGTCTAGATGGTTAGTTTTTAGGGTTTTTTGGGCTTACCCCCTCGTCACTAATTGGTAATTGAGTTTACCCCCCTCAATAATGGGTAATTGAGCTTACCCCCTTGGTTTTACTATTAGTGACAGAAACACAAAGGCTATGTTTGGCGTACGTGAAATAATTGCCACTGCCAAGAACAACTATTCTTCAATACGATTCATATTAGAGATTCCATCTCATTTTATTGTTTGATTTGGTCAGGAATATGATTAGTAAAGATTGATTTTGTTTATATATTATTTACTTTCTGATTTTATTATCATATACCAAACATATCCTTAGTAGTTATGACAAAAAAATCTAAATTCAAGGGGGTAAGTTCAATTACCAATTACCGAAGGGGGTAAACTCAATTACCAATTAATTATGAGGGGGTAAGTTCAAAAAACCCTAGTTTTTATTTGGGTTAGGGTTGTATAGTAGAATAAGACGATTTTTCAGGAAACAAAACAAATTGACGGGTTCCAAAATTGGCCGAATCCTAACACCACACTACTAAAGATGCTTGAAGTGGGGTGCTCCAAGCGAATAGACCAGTCCAAGGGACCAGAGGCGATTAATGTAAACGGAGGCGTTACTGAATTCCTTTTTTTTCGTAAACGGTTCATCTACACAGGACTCGGGGTGCTACTAACATAGATAGGCCCATGCGAATTGACCACAATAAAAATGAGGGAGATTTTATAAGGCCTCCTCATTTTTGTTAAAAGGGTCCCCTGAATGATTATTTAGCAAGTGAAATTGTTCATGGGGAGGCCTTTTAACAAAATGGGTAGCGCCAATCAAATTTCCCATCCTTGTTCCTGAGATAACCATGGTAACTGAGACTCTTCTTCGCCAATGTTTGGTGAAATTACAAGATTGTTATTCTTATTCTGGGTAATCGCATTCTTTTCATTATCGACGTGTTTCTACTTTATAATGTTTATCCATTTTTTCTTGTGTTATGTCATTCTTCTTTCCTTATTTCATAAGGATTAAGGACGGATTGCCTCTAATATATACGAACACGTTCGATTCCACAAAACCTTCCAATTATAAACCTTGTAATAGAAAAGTAAAACCTGATTTTTCATTTCTAAAACCAGAGAAGAAAATGAAGCTATAAAATGTATATAAATATTTCAGGGAAATATAATCAACCCACCTCCTAATGGAAATTTACATAGAAGCTAAAGTTTCAAGCATGCAATTCAGGAACTGTGTCTAGCTTTTGCTAGAGTTTTCACCAGCCCTTTAACAATTTTCCAAAACCAATATACATTCATCACTGACAAAATTGGAGGAACTACAAGCAAGCTATAGAAGCCCAATGGAAATATCTGTTTCACCTGTCCAAGAGAACATAAATAACCTAAATACAAGATTTGCCTGTTTTAAAGATATGAAAGAAATAGCAAATGCATCTCGGACGAATCTGTTGTGATTGAATGCATTATTGAGCTATGCAATAATCCACAGGCCCGACGTGTAGGCCCAAATACTCTTGTCATTTAGGAATATAACATTTTTGGTTTCACTAGGAAATATGCACATCTAGCAAAGCTAATTCATTACTCATTACTGATTCGTCCTATCCACTAACAAAGAAAACTATTTCAGTAAGAAAAATCTACGTGCTTGATCAATGAACTTCTACTCTTGAATTAATTCTTCGGAGCGACTCAAAGAGACTAGATGGTTTCCAAGGCTCAAATAAGCCAGTGAGCCTACTAAGTTTCTTCGGTTTGTTCATGTCCATTGTGTAAACGTCAACAATTTTGAGACGTTTCAGCTAAATTCTTCTTGTTGGCGAAAGATAGGAACTAAGAGCTCTTTCACCTCTTGGGGTTCTAATACCCACAAAGAACTACAGATAATTTGTAAGGAATAATGGAGTTCTTACAGATACAATTTAACTTTCATGAATAAGAGGAATAGATTATGCAATTACTTACTTGATCAAAATGGAGGAACATGTGGATGAAGAAGAAGATGAACAAAAGAATCCTCGCAACCTATCACATAAATGCAAATGTCAAATACGGCCATGTAGTCATGACGTTAAAGAGTTAATTAGCAAATCTTGGAAGACTTGAGTACAAAAACACCAATATTTCTCAGTCAAAAGACAATATTATGAAAGAGAATGTAAAGAACGAGAGATTTCCATCTAATTAGTAGACTATCACATTGAACTTATGAAATATTGCCTAATGGTGGTTAATATTACCAGCCAACCGAGGAACATAGCGATGCCATTGACAATGTACAGCTTAGAGCCCTTTTTCCCGTACAAATCCAAGTACCTACAAATGTATTTTGGTTGATGGTATGCTAACAATAAATTGGTGAAGAAATTCATTTCGAGAAACTTGAGTTTGATAAACTTACCATCTTAAATTTACTAAAGGAGTTGTGCTCTCAGAAAATAGAACCATCAATATGTAAATTTGTCCTTGCCCACTTATCAGTGCGAGTAGGATTGAAAACATGGAGAGTCCATGATGCAAAACCTAAGAAAGAAACATATAGACCTCAATCGAAAGTATAGACAAGTACACAACTATTGTTTTAAATATCAATGAAGCAACTAAGTGGTTTAGTTGGTAAGAGTATAACAAATTGTCTTGCTTCTTGACAAGTGATATTCAGAAACTGAACTGCTCTGTGATAAGCTAAGTTTCAAATTCGACAACCCGGGGAACAATCTCAAGTAACCTAAATGTTCCATTCTTTAAAAAAAAATGGTAATCTAAAATCTAACATAAGCTGTTTGACTTACATACTCCAGACCACCTAAAGCTGGAAAAAGCCAGAGGATCATTCCCAAATCCGCGAGAAAATATCCGACTGAGATCTGTAAGAAAGGTGTTCAGCAGCCTCAGTATACCTCTCTACAGCCTACATTCAAATCAGATTCATGTTGTAGAGTTCTACAGATCATACTTACCCCCAGTATGGTGTTAGAAAAGGTAGAATTTCTGTTTACAAGCAACACATTACGATCATCTTCGTTAAAGAGATCTGATACGAGAACAAGATAGAAAGCTGCAATCGCAACAACAAATGCGTGGAATGTAGAGAAACCCCTGCATGTGAAGAACTATCAAACTCAAAGTTCTGACACCAATTTAATACTGACTTAAGGGAGTAAAACAAAATTGTACCCTTGAAGAAATATTACCTGTTGTTCCACTCAATCTTTTGTGAATTGTTTAGACTGCTATAGCCTTTAAATAACAACGAGCTAACTATACCTGTAACTTCATAGACCTTCAAGTAGAAAAGTTTCACATGTTTCAGAATATTTATAAATAAGTGGCCGAAATGCAGAGATTTAAGGAGAACAAAGAACGTTAACTAGAAGATAGAAAAGGGATACTAAAGAAAGCTGATAAAATAAAGTGGTTTCTTTTTTAATCAATTTCCGCGAGTTCGATATGTTTACCAAGTAAGGATTTTCACAATTCTTCGGGTGTCTGGAGAAACACCTTCAGATTTTAACCAAGTTATGAAACGTACTAGCCAATTCAGTCGGTAGAACAAAAAATTTGAAACGATTACTAGAAACCTCAAATAAGGGTTTTGGTTTTTAAGAAGCAGCATTGGATTCAATTCGGTGCATTTTCGAAATGCCTTGCCAATGTTCAGGGTGTCAACTTTAGGTAGAGATGAATATCGTAAATCTGCAAGATAAGAAAAAAGAACAGACTAACAGGAACAGACAGATAAACCCCTCCATCCTTAAACTCTCAAAGCTTAAAAGGGGTTAGAAACAAAGAAGAGGGCGTCATATGATGATATGATAAAGTCAATAACACTTGAAAGAAATTTTATGCAAAATTTTGGACACTTAGCCAAATTCTTAACTGCACAAACATTCTCACGATTATGATCATTCATTTCATGTTTCAACCGACTAAAAGACCCAAACATTGAATTACCTATATCAAATCAACAGTAGAAACACACGTGGAAGCCATGAAAGTGAACAGATGAAAATTCAGTCTGATTTGACTCTTTGAGTAAATTCACTTAAAGAAGATCAATTGGACAATAATTGGCTCAAAATCTTAAGTTTGATACAATTTGAGCAATTATTACTATTAGGCAAGAAATAATTCTGATTGAACATAAAATTGTTTCATACAGGTGAACAGTTACAGTGAATGAAGTGGTGTAGGGAGGTTTTCAGAAGATATATTTCGAAATATCTTAAAATATTTTAATTTTAGTAGTTCAATATTTAGTTTAATATTTTGGGTCAGTAGAGAATTGTTATATTTAATAATTTTTATTTTTAAGAAACTTTTTAGGATTTTATTTATTTAAAAGTTGTTGATTCTAGTTTGGTTAGTTTTTGCAAACCCTAAAACTATATAAAGGAGATTCAGTAGTTGTTTAATTGATGAAGTTTGATTAATAAAATTTAAGTACTATTTCTTTTACTCTTTGTGAGTTTTGAGTTTTCTAAGTTCTGTAAAGAGATTTGAGGCTTATCTGAGTTTTTCGCTGTGACAGCTGGCGTCAAGAGCAAGGTTTCTCCTGACTCAATGACAGAAGGTGAGGCTAGATACACAACCATCGACGGATCAATGTTGTATGATTAGCACTTGATAAGATGGATTATCGAATAAATCAATTCATGGAAGTAGGTCCGTGAGATGATTAACAACCATCTGAATATCATGTAAAACCTTAGGTAATCCACCACTAACAGGGAACGGGTTGAGGGATTCACCCACAACTAAACTGTTAATGGGTACAAAGAAAACACGACTAGTATTATTACAAGTTTTAAGGTAATATTTAATTGTGAATGAAATTAGTGATACTATTTCATACATAGAAATTCTTATATAAAATGTGATGTTAAGCCAATTATTCAAGAAACAAAAACTCACATTGTTGTGATCACAAAAAGTCTAATATCATCAGTTCACAAGATCAGGGGTTCGTTATTTCTGAAGAAGTTGTTAATAAAGTTGATTTGAAGGAAGAGGATAAACTTTTTTAGTCAGATACCGATCTTGCTGATTTTCCTTCATATGAAGATCATTTTTTAGTATTATGTGAATCTAAAGTTGTTTCTCATGGATTGGTTAGTAATTTTATCAGACAATCTTCACTAAAACTTGTGGTTTTTAATCACCATATTCATGATCCTTACAAATTTATTTTTAAAATGAAAAAATAGATCAAACCACATCACAAGTATAGTCGATAAATTGACTATAGCATAGTTCAATTAAATCAAATTTGAATATTTGGTGATTCCTATGCATAATTCACGAAAAAGTTATATCAACTTTGTACCCATCAAGACAACATTCAAATCTATTAGTAAACTCGAAGCAATTTTCTTTAAAGTGGAGGAGACTGATGCAGGTAGATTTTTAGAAGATATTCCAAAATCTTAGATATCTTCAAATCCAGTAATTTTTGTAGTCTCCTCTCGCTTTGAGTTTACTACTAAAATGACTAGATTTGAAGATATGTAAGAGTCTTAGAATATCTTCTGAAAATCTTCTTCCATCATTCTCCCCTACTTCAAAGAAACTCGCCTTGAGTTCACTAATCGATTTGATTGTTGTCTTGATGGATACTCCGTTGATATAATTTTTTTGTGAATTATGCATAGGAATCACCAAATATTCAGATTTGATTAAATTGAAGTATGTTGTAGTTAATTTTTCGACTACACTTGTGATGTGGTTCGATCTTTCTTTCCACCCCAAAAATAAATTTGTTAGAATCATGAATATGGTGATTGAAAACCACAAGTTTTAGTGAAGACTGCCCGATAAGACAACCAATCAATGAAAAAAAAAATTTAGACTCACAAAATACTAGAAAAGAATCTCTATATGAAGGAAAATTAGTCGGACCAATATCTGACGCATAAAGTTTCTCGTCTTCCTTGATATCAACTTTCTTAACAACTTCTTCAGAAATAACAAACCTTTCATCTTGTGAATTGATGATATTAGACTCTTCCATGATCACGAAATGTCATATTTTGTTTCTTGAATAACTGATTTAACATCAAACTGTATAAGAATTTCTATATGTGAAATAGTATCACTAATTTCATCCACAATTAAAGATACGTCACAATTATATATGACCTCAAAATTTATAGTAATACTAGTTGTGTTATTTTTATATCCATTAACAGTTTGGTTGTGGGCGAATCGCTCAACACGTTTTGTATCGCCTAGGGGTTTGCATCGATATTCAGATTGTTGTTAAACATCTCAAGAACTTCCTCTATTAATTGATTTATCTGAGTGCTACCCATACAACATCAATCCCTCAATCACCGTGGATGGTTGTTTTGTTACCTTGCCATCCGCCATTGAGCTAAGAGAAACCTTGCTCTTGATGTCAACTGACGCAGCGGAAAACTTTTAAAAAAGCTTCAGATCAATATCTAAAACTTAAAACTCGAAAAACTCACAAAGTGATGTACTTGAATTTTTATTCATAAAACATGATGCATTAAGCAAATACCGGATCCCCTTTATATAGTATTGGGGTTCCTAATCCTAATCAAACTATAATTAACAACTTCTAAATAAACAAAATAATATAGCAAAATTTCTTAAAGATATAAAACTACTAAATATAAATTTCTCTACCATCCCAAAATATTAATTACTAATACATTTAAAGATATCTAAGATTTTCGAAATATGTTCTAACAATCTCAAGGCATGATGTAGGTAACAATTGGCAAGACAGAGTTTACTTACAATTTTGCACATGAAAATGCCGGATATAATCGAAACCAGCAATAAAACTTGTTTGTTTGAAGTAACATAATCGCTTAATCCTATCATATCACCCATAGAAAACATCTCCAAGATCAAACTGCAGCAAGAAATTAATTAAGAAATTCAGATGAACTAATCCTCAAATTTCATCTTAAAATAAACTTCAATAATCAAAGAAGTGAAAACCTAAAAACAATTTTCAAACAATAGAATTCTAACTAGAAAAAAAGCTAAACAAGTTAAAAAAACCCTAGATACAAAAAAATAGAGTGAGCAAATTAAGAAATTAAAAGTAGTTAACATTATGAATTACCAGAGAAATCTAAGAAGTCCTATATTGAGAATACAGATAATAATCCTTACTTACAAGTGAATTGATAACTAAAGAGGTAAATGAAAAAGGGTACCTTCTAGAATTATCGAGATAGAGACGCAGCAAGAGAGAGAGGGTTAGAGAGAGAGAGAGAGAAACAAAATCAGGGATTGGGGAAGAGGCAGGGAGCAGGAAGAAGATAAGGGTAGAGATCGAGAACTACTTCACGTGAGAAATCAGAAGAAGAATGGGGAAGAAGCTCAGGAAGATTGATGATCGATGGTAATTTTAGAGAGAGAGAGAAAAGATGACTGATATGTTCGAATTTTGATATGGACTCCCATTACGTGTAGGTCACGGCCTAAGGGGATTGTCTAATGACTAAAGAGAAACAATTATAGTACTACTACTACTTTGCCTCGTATGGAATTGAGGGATGACTTTACTTCCTCAATTAAGAGCTTCTAATCTTTTGTCCAATCCAAAGAATTATCCCTAATTTATCTTTTTATCAAAGGGGATGATCCTTTCTTTCTCACTAAACTTCGTAGAGCAAGTGAGACTCTGAGGGGTGATCCTAAATGGTAAATGCCACATAAAATTTTAGATTTGTTTGGTAGAAAGTCTCCCAAATGTAAAATTTAATTTATATTTATAAATTGATGTGGCAATAGTTAATCTTAGAGATTTCATTCTTTTGAGATATCCAATTGTTGGATTCACTATATTTGACATTTAATTACATTCTTTTCTAAAATTTTAGAATAACTAATCATATTCTCTACTAAAATAAACATGTCACAAAATAAATTAAGTAACTTTGATTTACATTTGAGACACGAAATACTTAGATATTCGTTCAACAAAATTGTTTTTTAGATATTCTCTATTTTTTAGACATTCTTTTGAGATAAACAATAGGGCTTGATGTAGGCTTTGGGGCATAAAAAAACTATTGGGGGATAAAGACATAGTTGACTTAAGGGATGAACATACCTAACTCCGCCAAAGTTTAGAGAGAGAGAGGTGAGAGATTTTTAAAAAAAAAAATTTTTAGAGAGAGAGAGAGAAGAGAGACAAAAAAAAAAAAGTTTGAAGGTCGCCGGCCGGAAATTTGGCCGGCCGGTGAAGACGATGATGTGGCTGGTTTTAACGAGGTGGCAGAGAGAGAAAACATGCTGGAGGAGAGAGAAAAGAAATGGAAGAGAGAGAGTAGCGGTGTTATAACGGAAGGGGGCCATATGGGTATTTCTTGTAAAGTAGGGGGCCAGGCGGGAAGCTGGTCACAAAGTTGGGGGCCATTAGGAAATAACCCTTTATTTTTTGGTCAAAAATTAACTAAGTTGTATCTTGCCTCATAATCTTCATTTTCATCTCTCTTAACCTCACAACTTACGACCACCACAACTTCCGACCACCGTCACCACAAACAGTTCCATCTTCATCTTTCTTTTCCCCTCCTCACACTTTCTCTCTCTCTTCCGTCTTCTTCTTTGTTTTTTTTCTTCGTCCTCTTGTTATCCCTTCCCCTCTTTTCCCTTTCGTTTTCTCTCTAATGACGAAATCGCATTTTGGAGAGAAAAATAAACGAGTAACGGTGCTTCATTGCTGCAAAATTCGTCTTCAAATTTGAACAAACAGAATCAAATTGCGACATCCAGCCTTCACCTCTTACCCCAACTCTATCTCTCCAACTTTTTCAGGCACAAACAAATCTCTCACCTCACTCTCTCTCAAACTCATCTTTCTTTGTTCACCCCCAACCTAAACCTTTCTTCATTACTAATCAATCTCATTCTCTATAATTTTCCCTCTCATTCTTATTTGTTTCTCTTCCTTCTCCTTTATTTCTTATTCCTACTCCATTTTTCGTTACCGCTAACGGTAACTGAGTGGTGGTGGTGGTGGAAGAGAATGATCATTTGGAGGGATGAAACTATGATTACCGACGACATTGACAACACCCCTAATAGTACCCACAAACATCAACTGCCCCAAGTCGGCTCGAAATCGTTCATAGCATCACAGTCGAATCGTAATCGTTGACGTTGTCGTACTAGCACTTCTTATATCCACAACTGCTTGGTTATCTCTTGTTTTCTCTAGACTAACTGCTAATTGTTGGAATGCGTTTAAGTATTAGGAAGGATGCCCTAATCGGTCCCGCGGGGCAGATTTATTCTTTGAATTCATTTAGGTTTTGAAATTTGGGTTTTGAGATGATGAAAAAGAAAGGAGGATAGGAGGAGAAAGATGAAGATGAAAATGGTGGTGGTGACGGTGACCGGAACTTGTGGGGTTGAGATGAGGTGAGGTGAAGATGAAGATAAGGGGGGAAGAGGCAACTTAGTAAATTTGTGGGCCAAAAAATAAATATACCCTTAAGTCAATCTCGATTATCTAAGCCTTTACGTCCTAGATACTTTTCTTTATATCCCCAAGCGTGGCTTAAGACTTTTAGAGATATGCATTTAAAACACAAAGAATAAAACTAATAAAATATATAATAAGTCTTTTAGAGATTTTTTTTTCGAATTTTCATTATAGATGCTTTAAGTATTTATGATTTCGGATTTCGAGTCTTAAGATTTATCTCATGTAATTATAGGTTAGGTAAATTAATGTAGTCTAATGGGCTTTAAGGCCCCTTATAATAAATATGACCTTAATGGTTCAAGTGTCAATTACAATGGTGTATTTGTTCATTTAAGTCTCCTAGTGTACTACAATATTATATTTTCATGGCGTAATCAAATTCATATACTGACTCATAGCGGAGGTCCAAAATGGGACTCCTTATTTCCAGTTAATCCTTTGCTAAATAAAATTGTGAGTCAAGTCCTTAAGTCAAAAATGTATTATGTAGCAGGTCCAAACGGTAACTTTGATGGTACACAAAAAGTAAAAAGGTGTTTTGACTATTGTTTTTTTTAACCCTTTTCAACTTTATCTCTCTTTTTTTGTCGTTCTCAAATTAAGACGCTTTCTCCTTCTCTTTCACATTTTTCTCTTTCTCTGTTTCTCTCTCAACTTTATTTATGAGATTTACTTTCTCTCTCTAAATTCTCTAAATTTCTTAGTTGAACCTCATCTTCTTCTACTAATTCAATTTCATAATGGAAATAACACAAATTCGACATTAACATATTAAACAAAGTTTATGCCTTTTAACAAAAAAAAAGTTTATGTCTGAAGTTTAAGGGTTTGTTTTTTGTCATCGGCATCACGGTCAGTTTGCAATTGGTCAAGTTGTTGGTCAACGACAACATGAAGAAGATGAGGATGGCTTTTCAAAATCGGGAAAAAAAAATTCATACACATATCAAAATAAATCATTCCATCCCATTTCCTTGATCCCGATCTCAAAGCACCTTCATACGTTTCCTCCATGATATTGTACGTTGAATCAATAATCCCCATTTGTACCCCTTTCTACGCCTTAATCTTCAAACCTTGAAGAACCAAATCTCGTCTTGATTCCCAAATGAGGTCTTTGAATTCATCAACCTTATGAAATAGTCCAACTGAAGATTCTAACTGAAGAGGAGCAAGTAGGGAATCAGAAGAACAAGATGATGCCCTAATAACACAACTTCTTCTTCCACCAAGAACCAATCTCCTGCGAGCTTGATTTGGGGAAAAAGTTAATGGACTATTGTATTTTAATTCAAAACTAAAAATATTTGTAAATTAGTTAAGAAGGAATTCATGAACAAAACAAAGGAATCCAGGTTGATTTGATAAGAGAAGGCATGGTTTGAAAATAAAATTTGAAGCAGATTTAGGAATTAGAGTATGTGAGGGGTCGAAATCGCGGGTCAAAAAGTCAATAGGATCGGGTCATTGATTGGAAGTCAGACCTTCACCTGTTAATATTTTTATGGGCACCGCCGACGTCTTTGGGCTTAACATGTGACAAGAAACGAACGCACGTGACTGTGAGGTCTTTGGGGGACACCAAGATGGTGTCGGGCGAAGGGACTCTGACAGTTAAGTCAGTAAGCTTGCAAGAGAAGTAATAAATACGTGAATGAATATCTCTGGAATGTTACCGTGGAGAGGAAAGGTCGGAGTTTGGCACGACTCGTAGAGTGGCTGGAGCTCGATTTCTACGGGTACACTGACTTGCTTAGGGAGAGAATATGACAACCTATGAGGTATGTCCTTGAGTAAGGCATCCCTGATGAGGTTTGCCTTGTTCGGGTGTATGTGTCGTAAATAGAATGGAAAACTTTAAGGGTTTGACCTTGTAGATAATCACGAGGTGATGTAGGAAAGGCTTGACCTGTAGGAAAGATAAAATGAGCCCCTTATTGGTATAGTAGGTGAACCCTTAATGAAGTAGTCGAACCTTGATAAAGTGGTTCTCAAGAGAGAGAAAATAGATGATTGCTCTTCTTCAAGGTCCTGTACTTGATAGGATCTTGTCCTTGGTAAAACCATGCACCTCTGTGAATAATACTCGATAAGGTATTGTTCTTTTGTGAAGGGTATTTGATAAGGTCCTGTACCTTCTGTGAACGGTACTTGATAAGGTCTTGTGTCTGAATGTAATACTGTAACAATACTTGGATGGGAGGGAGAAAGTAGGGTTATGTGAGAGACCGAAACTCTATAAAAGAGCAAGACTCTATGAGAGAGAAAGTGGTTCAGATGTTTAGATCTCAGATATGAGATAATAATCGACAGTAATATCAGGTGAATGTCGGATGTACTAGTCGATAACCAGATGCCTATATCATTCTCTCTTCGATCATTTTATAATGTCTTGGTCGACTGTCACCTGACGGTGAGATGTCTCTTTAATGTGGTAACGCATAGAATTGTCACCATAAATACGGATAACGTAACCCCCCTAGTGGGTATATCCAGCATATTATCATCTTGAATGAAAGTAACGTCCCCCTAACGATATACGAAGGGATGCTGGTGAGGAGGTGAGGGCTGACCTCTTTATCCAGGACTTGATGTGCTTGCGTATTTTGACGTTCCTTCGGAGTGCCCGAAGATAAATGGGTCGGACCCATTAGCCATTAATTCATGGGCTCGGCCACGGTGTAAGCCCATTAAATCGTGGATTTTTTGGGGCACTCCTGGTGACGTATTTTGGCGCATACAGAGTAGAAAGAAAGTATTTTATTTATAGTACATTCACAAATGTCCGATACATTTCAAAATTTCTTATGCATGTTAAGAACGAAAATAATTTTCAAACAAACAGGGTCGGCCCAAGTAGTTTGGAGGCATAAAGCGAAAAAAATTTGAGGCTCTTTTTACACTAGCTATAAAAAAAACTAATTGTTTGCCCTCACAAGTAAATTAGTATAAAAAAGATGACTAAAACATACAAACCTATATAGGAAGATCCAATTTACATATAGGGATGAGCTAAATATGTTTCGAAAACATTTCTTGTCTTTTGAGATGAAAATACTACTTACGCGTTCGTAGTCCAATTCTTCCGTCATACTTTGTTCAATGATATGATAGAAATTAGGGGTGAAACAAAAGACAGAAAGACCGATGAAAACCGAACCAGACTGAACCACAAAAAATCGGACCAAAAAAGTCTGATCGATAATGGTCGGTCTTTTTCTGATTGAATTGGTCTTTAGATCCGGTTAGGTCCTTTTTCTGACAAGCCCTTGGGGACCGAACTAGACCACATTAAATTTTATATATATCGTCCATACAATTAATGGTAAAATATTAATTGATAACTAAGTATATATCTTATAATGAAATTGTTTTTGTTCTCATTCTTGTTTCCATACATTATTGAATGAATTTTTTTTAGCGAAAGTGCTATCACTGTTCGATTATATTCATTTGACTTCTTGCGCACAATATTAGTCTCAATATAATCTTTTGATTGTTAATATTTGATTAAATAAAGTTTAAATTAGGTTTAAAATGAAAAATCAGACCGAAAGATCGATTTTACCCCTAATAGAAATTGATTCTTTTTAAAGAGATATGACATCACATGTAACTCACTCAAAAAATAGAATGCGGAGTAAACAATCGAGAAGATAAAAGAACCGTTGCCTTTTGGTAAAATTGAGAGAGATAACTGTTAAAGATTTGAATTGGACACAATCTACTCGAAAAATTTATAGAAGGAGAGAAGCAAAAAATTTAGAAAGAATGGAGAAGAAAATGTTAAGGTTATAAAATCATTTATGGTCGCAGAAATAGAAAGTTAGAGCAGGTTCCTTTTTGGAAAAAGTTAGACCAAGTTATTTTTTTATGAGATCAGTTAGACCAAGTTACAGTAGGTTAGTTTCTCTATTGTGTGTTTCCCTAAGAAATTTTTTTGTGTTAGATGGGTTTTTAATTTCTTTTCATGGGCCCCACAGTTAGTTGTAACAAAATTTGCATCCACAAGTACCGTAAACTATGAAGTGGCTTCCCGCACGGCTTTCAATGGGCTTAAGAAGTTTGACTGCTTTTTTTTTTGCCTTGGAAGTGCCTTTAAGGAATTTTGATTTTGGGCCTGGGCCGCCCCTGTCGCCCCTGCAAACAAAAGAAAAGTTATATTATGCAAAGTGCGTTCGTAAATATCATGTACATTTTTACGAATGGCTTGTGCGTTATGACGATATCACAAATTTAAGCCAGGAAACGTTATATTATGTACACTAGATTTTCAAATATACTGTAAATTTCATAATTTCCTGTGCATGTTAAGAACGTAAAGTATAGAAAACAATTCTCGAACAAAAGAAAAATTACATTATGCAAATTACATTCGTAAATTCCTTTTACATTTTTACGTATGATGATATCACAAAATTAAGTCGGGAACGTTATATTATGTACACTGCATTTTCAAATTTACTGTTAATTTCATAATTTTTTGTGCATGTCAAGAACGCAAAGTATAGAAAACAATTCTCGAACAAAAAAAAAGTTACATTATACAAAGTACATTCGTAAATTCCCTGTATATTTTTACAAATGTCTTGTGCATTATGATGATATCACACAATTAAGTCGGGGAACATTACATTATGTTAACCACATTTTGAAATATACTGTAAGTTTCATAATTTCTTGTACATGTTAAGAACACAAAGTACAGAAAATAATTATCGAACAAACTAAAAGTGTAACTATGAAAAATACATTCGTAAATGTCTTGTTTATTTTTTACAAATGCCACTACAAAAAAGAAGGTTCAGCAGGGATACACATGTTTCGTCTGTCCCTAATACATTCAGACTACGGACAATTTATTAATGTTTATCCCTAATTAATTACAATTGGGCCAAAAAAAAATGTGAACTGGGGACGGTATAATTATGCCTGATAAAATTCAAATGGGTTATAATAAGAGTTAATTCCTATTTGGCTCCCTACTTTGTGACCAACTTCCTTTATGGCTCCCTGGTTTCTGTAAATTCAAATATGACCCCCTTTTTTGATTAAATGTCATAACTACCCTTCCTATAAATATTTTTCAAAATAAAATTAAAAGGAAAACATGAATTCCACCTCACTACCCTTCTTGTAAATGTCATAACCACCATGTTTTCCGTAAATTGATGTTTTCTTTTTTAATTTTATTTTGAATAAATATTTATAAGAAGGGTAGTTATGACATTTACATAAAAAAAGAGGTCATATTTGAATTTATAAAAAACCGGGGGCCATAAAGGAAGCTGGTCACAAAGTATGGGGCCAAATAGGAATTAACTCTTATAATAATAACAAAAAACGCCAAAATTTTTAGTTCCGCAAAAAGTTAAGGACGTGTGGGCCGCAAAACCAAAAAATCTCAAAAAGAACCTCCAATTTTAAATCTATGTATTGGTTTATGTCTCATTAGCTTCTGTTAGCTATCTGACAAGTTCATCTTTGCAAAGGTCTTGCTGGTTCCATGCCTTCTTAACAATATGCCTTACACAACCTGAACTTTTTTTTTTACTAACATTACCCTGCTACCGTTGTTGCATGAATGTGGTTTCATCCCTTCAGTTATCAACTATATATGGATGTCTTATTAATCTATTCACGAAGAAAGCGGAGTTATCTTAAGAGGTTAATTCAATGTAGTAGTTAAGAGAAGGTCCTGAAAAGGAATGATTGAATAATAGTTACTCGGTTTTATACATTTTTACTTTATGTTAATAAAATTTATATCTTTTCTCTTCGAAGTTCAAATTAACCTATATTCATTCTATAATGATGGCCCTGTCTGATTAACTATGTAGTATTTGGAGAAAAGAAAATATGAGTATGACATGAAGACATTAGTAGACTTTTACAAGGTAAGATTGTGTTTATTTTGTTTCTCTTGGAGAGTATTTTGTTGTTGGAACCATATATTTACTCTATCGGTGTCCCTTGATTTGTTTATATATGTCAAAGCAAGTTAATCTCCCAAGTGACATTTTATCTGCTGCCGAGAATATCAAAATATACCATAAAACTGTTCTTGGATTGTCTAATACTTAGGAATGTAATTCTTTATAGTTTATACTATTTGGAGGTATATGGAACGATTGTAAAATCATATGATCCATTACAAGGATAAGAAGAACTCAAAACCCTAGTTCCATTTCTCAAAACTTCATCTCGTTAGTTTCAAGGTCATGGAGTACTAATTGGTGGTTCTGGCTTCAGGTAGTAGATTGTGGGATTCATCTTGCAAAATAAAAATATCAAATGTGAATCTTCTTCACTAGTTCTTTTCTAATTCTAACCAGGAATTCTTCAAATGACCTTCCCATACACATACAGTAAGCATCATTAGACTTGTTTAGTAGCAAAATATTTTGTCACAATCTTGTTATACGATGGTGAAAAATGTATCTTTCGTAATGTGTGCAGGCAGTAACAATTAATTCGAGTTGCCAACAATCCTAGGTTGGAGTGGTAAGAGGTTTAGTCTTCCATCCTAGAAGTCAAGGGTTCGAAGCACGCTGCCAATTCAAAAAAAAAAAACAATCAATTCGAGTTCGATAACCCAAGTCAGTGGTCTAACCATCCAAAATGCCTAATAAATGCACTTTGTAATGCCTTAATGTGATTCTGTTTGTCTTTCCTTTTTTATTATTTGAGATCCAAATTTAATTATTTTCTTTAAATCATCATAACTTTTTTAGTTCATTAATGTTTTTGTGTAAAGTTGTTTAGTAGCAGTCACAGATGAGGAATGATACTTTTTGTTAGAACAACTAGCATATGGTCAGGTACTTTTCTTGTTCCATTTAAATTATACCTACATACTGATAAGTTATTCGAGTCCCTTTATTTTCGAAATTCATCTGATATGAATTCATTTTATATATATATTTTTGATTTGTGATCTGATGAGATTCAATTTATCTTTTCGGTGAGCGAAGATCCTTGCTATGCTAAAAGTATGGATGATGTTTGCAAGGGATATTGAGGGAACGACACGATTGTTAATGTTTTTTCTTTTTCTATAAACTTTAGTTAGTTGACATTGTCAATGCATAAAGGGAACCTCGACTTGATATTTAATTGGTGTTTTATCATTATGTAAAGAAATTTTGCTCTTCATATTCCATGCAATGTGAAATTTGTATGATTGCAGGTAGTAGAGAATCAATACGATGTAAGCTCGAAAATAGAATTTAACATTTTTTTGACAAAAAATAATAATATTTGTGGCGATTATATAACTGTCCCAAGAAATTATTTGGGACAGACAAAATCTGTCGTCAAAAACCACTTGTGACAGTCGCCATCCGTGATTACATCTGAAAAAACGGGGGAAGGGATAAAAGAGGAGAAGAGACAAGGGAGGCAAAGAACACGTGTCGCGATAGAAAAAAAAAGAAGGTGAGTGACAATCGGTTTTTTGTGAGGAGCATTATTTGTAATTTTGTTATAAGTGAAGCCTAAATTGGTAATTCTGCCCCTTCTTACGCATTGGACATGTTCCCCGTTTGTAGTGGAACGGGTTCTTATTTATGAAATGATCGGGCCTTTGGCTCAAGCCCCCAACTTCTTTTTCCTTTTTCTTTTGGTTTACAAATGCATAAGTTGGAAATTTGCTAGTTTGCTTCAACAATTGTTATCTCATTTACAAAGAAAAATTAGAAAAGGCTTAACCCACGATCCTAAATGACAGTTACAATCATCATATGTTGAGAAACAATTTTTTAGAAAAAAAAACTAAAAAAATATCTGAAGTTTAAGCTTTTTATGGTTACTTCTATTTTGTGACCAACTCACCGTTTGCCCCCCATAAGTGTCCGACAGTTCGATTTTGCCCTATAGGCCAAAAAGTTTCAACTTTTTCTAGAAATATCTTTACGGGTCATACTAGATTTATTTTTAAAAAATCTTCAAACATTTCTATCCACCTCATCTCTCATTTTCTCCTTCATTTCATCACTTTTCACCTCCATTTCACCTCTCCTACTCTCCACCTCATCGTCCTCTCCAACGAAAGTTCTCACCAACCACTTTTCTCGGTGACCTTCAAAATTTATTTTTTGATTATTTTTTTCTTCTCTCACTCTCTCTTTACTATCTCCGGTGAAAGGGGATGAGCCTCACTTGTCTGCGTTCTGGACTTGAAGGTCTGGTTATCAGTCTTGTTTCCTCTAGATTCAGGGTCCTAGAAGAAAAAGAAGAAATAAAAGAAAAATTAAGTTTGAAGGTTGTTAGAAAAAGATGTAAATCGACGACCTTCGTCGCGGAAGATGATGAGGTGGAGAGAGGGAGAGACGCGGTAGGGGAGAGAAGTGAGGATATGGAAGAAAGAATATTAAGTTAAAATTCGTGAAAATGTGGTCGAGTCGACGACCTTCGTCGGAGAAGATAGTGAGGTTGGTAGTATAAAGTGGACCAAAGTAGTGATGAAACATGAGAGAGAAGGAGAGATGAGGTAAAATTAAATATTTGAAATTTATTTTAGAATTAATTCCATTTTGGTTCTCAAAGATATTTCCCAAAAGCATTAAAATTTTTTGGACCATTGGGACAAAGTCGAAAAGTGGAACACTTATAGGGCTCAAAACAATTAGTTGGTCATAAATTAGGGGCAGGAGGAAATTAAACTGATTTTATTTGCTATAGTTTTAGATTTTAGACCAAGGCACATTCAATTCGACATATAATTTCAATTGTTAATTAATTTTAACTTTTAAGTTCAATTTAATGTTAATTTGCATTTCTTAATTTTTTTTGAATTTTTAATTTTTTACTAACCAAATTTTTAGGTAAATATCTGGTTGTTGCAACAACAAAAAAAAAAACTTAAATTTCTGGTTAATGAAATTTATTTATTTTTGTTGTTGCAACAACCCGATGAAGTGATGTATAAAATAAATTAAATGTACTTTGATATTTTATAAATATTTGGGGTATATATATATTGTTGTCCTAGGTGTCTTTTGACAATGCATTATTAAGAGAAACTTATTAAATTTCAATTTCGATGGAAATTTCGGTACCACGGTAATAGAAATATTTTGGTCATTTCGACCGACATATTTCGAAATTTTGGTGAAAATCCATTACCCGAGAAACACGAAAGGTTTCACGAACTTGGATGGGTTTTGGACACTAGGATTTTAAAAATAACCCGCCATATTAAGCCCGACAACCCGAATGGATAGAGAGTTTCAAAGTCCGATCGACCCGACCCGAAGAATGATACGAACCCGACCGGCCGACTCAGACCGATTCCCACCCCTATGTCAACACTTATATAAATGACCTTTTCACAATAAGGTTACTTTTATCATATAATACTAGCCCTTCATTTGTTAGGTTATATTGATTTGGTCCCTCAGAATATGGCCAACTAGTCATTTTAACCCTTGTCCGACAGAAGTTGTTTAAGGCCCTTATCCAAAAGTTAATTCCTATTTTCCAATTTTATTCTTCATTGTATTGAATTTTTCTTCCTCTCGTTTTATTCGACTGGTTAAAATTCAACGGTCGACTTGGTATGAAACAAAGTTAACAAATTATTAATTAAGAGAGGCAAATGGCCAGGTGGGCACATCCAAGGGTAAAATAGAATTAACCTAATTTGTTCCACCATTGTAAGACACAATGTAATATAAATCATCACGTCTCCTTAAGGGTGGGAATCGGTCCGGACGGGTGGGAAACAACCGTAAGTCAAGCGGTCTGGTCGGAACGGGCACAAGTCCTAAGTGTTCACTCAGACAACCGGACAAAACGAGCAAACATTTTGGATTTTTCTCCAACAAAGTGTTCGTCTGTGACCGTTTTGATAGTCGGACTAACTGGGTATAGGTCGGTCGGGTATCGGTCGGTCGGGTATCGGTCGGCCGGGCACCAGTCACTAATGACACTAATGAACAAATAAAGAAATTTTTATTCGAAACTAAAACTGTTTAGTAGCTAAATACAACTTTCTAAACTCCCACTTTACAATTCCAAAAAGTACGTAAATGAATACAAAATTAAAAGATAATCATTGAGATTTCTCATGAATTACGATCGGTTATATTCTTCTTCTCATGGATCGTATCGGTGTATTGTGTATTCTTGAGTTACTAATGAGATATTTAGATTTTGGAGGAAAGAGACTAGAGAAGTAGAGATCGGCAACAAGATTAAGAAAAGTGATTTCTAGGGTTATATATTTTTACTCTTGAAATCTAACTGTTGTAGCTAACCGTACAAATCCAAAGGCTTAAAATCAATCATATAGGTGGGCGGGTATAACGGGTAAGATAAACAGACGGGTAGGGACGGGTTCGGTCGGACCGACTATATAAGCGGGCAGACTCGGTCCAATCACCGGGTAAAGACCTATGCCTGCGTCCTTCCGCTTAAGCTCTTTCGGTCGGGCGAGTACGGACCGCTTCGAGCATCGGACGATCACAGACCCTTCGAACTCGAACAGTCGTAGGCGGGTTCCGGGTTTCAGGCCAAAATCCAACCCTACCTCTCCCTATCCTCTCCCGTCAAACATATCCCAAAGCAGAGATCTCAGAATAGGAGACAACACAGACAAGCATACCCCACCCACACAAAAGAACAACACATCTTGCACACCAAGAGTATAACCCCAAAAGTGAAACTATTACAAAAAAGAAAATTTTGACAAGGTAATGAGCTTTGTATCCAAAAGGTCCTATATATCAAGGTCAGATCAATTCACTCTGCTGCAAACAGTATGACAAAATTTTCTCCACCACATACATCTCGAGAGAAACTACCACAACTCCCCAGGAATATCTTAAAGATTTGAAGCTAAGAATGAAAAATCAAACAAAATTGAAGGATGGAGAAAATGGGGATAGTCCAAAAATCCGAGTCCGAGTGAGTCCATAGACGTCGGTTTTCTGTAGGTGGGTAGTACCTACCCTCCTCGCTAGATTTAGCGGGCCGACTTCAGTATTGAAGATAACCAAAGGGCCTAGTCGACTTTTACCCTAAGAGATAAATGCATGAAGGTGTTCGACCTGGTCCGATTCTCAACCCTAGACTATAAGCAAAGAGTAGATTAAATATGTAGGATAATTCTAACCATATTTTATTCCTCTTGGACCACCATAGTTACTACTAATTCATATCCATGCAAAATTTTGAAGAGATCACCCAAGTACAAGTATTAAAATAACTAAACTACCTTTTGATTATGGGGTGGAATAGGTTTCCATGCAGAAGCTATGAACAAAGGAAGATCTTTCCATCCAAGTTTAAGTGTTCCATTTTCTTCAGTCAAACTATACCCTTCACAAGGAAACATACCTAACAATAATGAAGCTTGAGTTGCTGCATTTCCAGTTAAAGAAATTTCTCCAAACCCAGATTCCTTTAGTTTTTCTCTCCAATTTTGGATTTTCCTTTCTCCAGTCCTTGAAGGTCCACCAACTGCTAGCAAATTCTTTATCTCTCTTGCTAACAATTGTTGCTCAACCACATGCCTTTCTTCACTTTCTTCACTATAACTTGCACCTAATGAGTCAAATAACGCTGAGTAGTAGTGAATTGCTTCTACAAATCTACCTAAGAAGGTTTCAGCATGACTAAGATCTTGTTCCACCATTGTTACTACTTTTGGTGCTAACCTGCAATATTTTAGCCAAACATCAACCGAAACGATTAAAGAAAAGATACCCAAACTTCATTAATACGTAAACAAAAAGAAAATTTGTTGAATAAGATATGAAGGCTATTCAACCCATAACACAGAAAAGGAACAAAATCAAGTTAATTAACCCACACATGTTAGCCATTAAAGACTCCGTTAATCCTCAAGAAACATTTCATCCATGAAGACTAATAGGTTTATCATGAAGATGAAGCAACAAATAACGGGTATTCCTTATAAATTACAGAAACGGTAGGAACGAAAAGCATATCAAAGGTGACTGATAAACAACGGTTGGGCAAGGTTTCGCCACCTTCTACTGTTTTACCCCAACCCCGAAAAGATGAAATGTTCACAAATCATAATATGTCATTGAAGGCATCATTGAAGCTTAGATTGTTGTTCATTTCATCAGATAAAACTAGTGGGAATTCTAGAGAAACACATGAAAAGGAGAAAAATAAGCATAAATCAGCTATGAAAGGAAAAAAAAAGAATAGTAGGTATCAGTTAAAACTTAAGAAACTACAAAACAAAACCTAACAATCACAAAATTTAAATATCTTTAATTAGATGGTTCCAAGATTTTTAAATCTTTACCTTTGTAAAAGCCAAAGTGTTTTAGCATCAGATCCTGTAACATCATAAAGAGAATGATGCAACCAATGAACAGCAACAGCTTCTCTTTTACTAACATTAAATCTCTCAGGGTCTAAATTTCCAACCTTTTCGGCAACTGGAAAGAACTCAAATGGAAGCCCTAACGTCTCCGCAAAATCACTCAAACGTTTACCAGTTGCTTCAAGTTCTTCAATGGAGGTACCCACACCAGTAAGTTTGACAAAGGGTGGCCCATTAGGCCTAGAAGCCAAAATATGAAACAACCCAGGCCATTGAAGACCTTGCATTATATCAAGATCAATTATATGAACTCTTTCTTCACGTTCGAAAGCTTCTTGAATAGCTTGATTAGCTGTGAAATGAGAGAACTTTACAAAAGGACTAATCCCATTAAAGATTTGAAATGCAGAACCCATTTTTTGACTATGGTGGTAGTCATTTGGTAGTGGAGCGTGAATTCCCAACCGAGAACTTATCAAACGCGCAGTTATGGCTTCGGAGAAGTAGGCCGAGACTCGCTGAGCTGATGTACCAAATGGAGTTGAAAGCTCTGAAATTTCTAGTAGCATTGATTTCGCTTCGTCCGTTTTTTCAGTAGCTACTGCTTCTGCACATTGAAGTAGTAAGGTCAGTAAGTTTAAACCTTCTTCATCTCTCTTTTGCTGTCGAATCTCTTCTTTTTCATCTCTGATTATAATTTGTTTTGATGATGATGGGGGTGGTAATGGTGTAGATTTTGATGATGGAGGTGGTTGTGGTGGTGGTGTTGGTGGTTGGGTAGGTGGTGGATGATGATGATAAGGATGCTGGTTCTGAGGTAGCTTCGATGGCACAGACGGTTGAAGTGTTAGAACAGGAGCAACAGAAGAGATGGGATTAGGATGTGGGTTTTGTTGGATTTGTTGATTTAAATTGTGGGTTGATGTTAGATTTGGTAAAGACCAATTCAAAAGCTGATGATTTAATGGAAGCTGTAATTTTGAAGGATCTGAAAGTGAGAAAGAGTTTAATGGAATCTGCTGCTGTTGTGATCTTTGAAAACCCATAACTTCCTTTCTTCTTCTATCTGTATTATCTAAAACAGGTTCCATTAAAGACCTTAATCTATGCTCAAGAAGGGTAGCAAGATTTGGATTACAAGGATGAATAATCTCTCTAACATTCTGAACAAGTTGAGGGATTGAAACATTTATAGAACTATGAAGTAAATCTCTTATGATTCCATCAATCCAGGTTGTTGTTGTTGTTGATGATGAGTTATCATCCACTTGAGATATATTTGAAACGGGTTGAATCGTTCCTGAAACATTTTGATTATATTCAGATGGAAATAATGGCAACCCAGAGAAATTACAAACAGCTGGAGGAGCAAGAGCATTGGATGTTGATGATTCATGATAACTAGTGAAGTTGGAAGGAAAAATCGAAGTAGGGTTTAAGTTAGGGTTAGGGTTTAAGTTGCTAACATTCTCTGATGAAGCAATATTAGTGAAACCCATGGTAGAATAAGAAGATGAAATGACTTCATTGAAGGAATTGATAGTGGGTCGACGAAGAAGACGATGACCATCATTATTATTACCAGTTTGAAGTTCCATTTCTGAAGCTAATCTTTTTCTCACCATTTTTGTATCAGAGAAAGGAAGAACTTGTTGATGTTGTTGGATTAATGGAAGTGGAGGTAGTGATGAGAAGTGGGTATTGTCTGAATTGTCTAATCCAGTATTATTATTCTTAAGTAAAACACAAGCAGCCATTAATGGAGGATGATGGATTTAAGGGTTTTCAATTAGATACCCATGTTTTGTTGGTAGTGATAAGAATGAATCTTCTCACAGATGGGGAAGAAGAAGATAAGTGTGAAGAGAAAGGGTTGATGATTCTTGTTTTAAGTAACGTCAAGGAGTAGAAGAGATTTAGGGTTGTTCAATCGATGAAATCCAAACAGATAACAGCGAGAAGATTCAGACATAACGCGTATTGGGCGGTCGATTGATTCTCTCTTCTTCTCTCTCTCTCTTCTCCTTCTCTTTCTCTCTCTCTTCTCTTTCTAACACGATCCCCAACATGTGTTTGATCAATTCTCTTTTTTTTAGATACACAACTTTTTGATGAAGTAAAAAAGATCGAATCGAGAAGAGTGAAAAAGTGAAAGAGAAATGAGTTAAAAATTCATACCCAGAGAAGAAAAGATCAGAGGAGATGAAAAAGGGACGAGGAAGAAGGTGAAAAAGGTAGGTGAAGGTTCGGGACCTCTTGGGTGATATGGGGGGGGGGGGGGGGGGG
>BEHA01000402.1:870950-887976 GCA_002897215.1 Eschscholzia californica subsp. californica
TTATTAATACATTTAATTACTATCTTTAAGTTCTAACCCTTTGGTGTATCGTGTTATTATTTCATATCTACGAATTTGAATGAATAATACTGATTTTAATATATAACAAAGTTGATGTGTATTTTATGTAGCTTAAGTAAGGGTAAAATTGAACTTTTACAAATATTTACATTCTTATTCCTATACGAACCAAACAAGTAATTCAGAATATGTCTGGAATCAAATTTCCATTCCTAGTCAAACCAAACATCAAACTACAGTAATCCTATTCCCAGGAATCACGTTACGGGAATGTGATTCCCAAGAATCACATTCCATTCCCGCGCGCCAAACATGGCCTAAATATCCACCGTAAATATTCTTTCATAAAATTTATGGAAAGAACAATTGTATTAACTCAACCATTATAAACCTTTGGTTTACCAATGGTTAAAAAAATATTTATTAAAGGGCAAAAATGAGAAAAAAATTAAAGGATTGATGGATGGGGCCCACTAAATAGTGAATTTTTGGACTTATTTTACATTTTCGGTTTATTTTGGTTTTATTTTATTTATTGATTTAGGAGTGGATATATGACTAATTACCCCCTCCCCCCTATTTTTGGACCTTAAACTCAAAAATCCTTTTTCCAATTGCGAAATGTTAAATGACTATTTTAAATTAGAAAAGAAAATGGAATTATTGTAATAACTTATTTATTGGTATTTGGAAGCTTTAATAGAAATGAAGTCTCCAATTAGTTAACTTGCATCCAATAGCCTTTGACATTAAAGGCAAAGCTTCTACTCTGCTAATTCGAACATAATCATGGTGAAAGTAGTATTTAGTAGCCGACCTAAACAAAATTATTTACAGGGCACATTTTAATAGTAGTAACAAAAGATATTTCAGTTGACCAATCGTAATCTCTTTTTTTTTCTTTTTTATGAATCTAAGAAACACAATTTTATATAGTCATTGTCTCATTTCTTTCTTTTGTTATGAATCTAAGACACAATACTTTAGATAGAAACTAAACTAGTTAGGAAGTAGGATACAGGTACATTTGGGAGTATCAAAAGTCGAAACAAGTAACAACCCATTTGAGGGTTGACATTGCCAATTGGGCGAGTATGAGAGCCATATTCATCAATTAGACAAACAACTTGCTAATGGACAGGGACAGTTTTGTAAGTTGGCAATAACTTGGAGGCCAAATGTTCCAGCTGGTCACAGATGGGGGATCAAACTGAAATAAAATGTTGGGAAGGGAAGCGGGCTTTAGTAGAAAAGCAGTATTGAGCTCAAAGTTCAAAAGGAGCGCCTTTAGAGTTCGATAGGAAATCTGTTTCGGGAAGTTTTAAATGCATACACCATTTTTGTTATATACACTCACATGGAAAGGTATTTTACTATTCTGTGTTCAAATCAAAGGAGATGTTAGTGCATATAACATAAAAAAGAGAGTGCGTATATCATTTCCCATATCTGTAGGGTGCTCTTTATCCGCAGGGATGTGGATGTCTTAGTGGGCGCAGAGTGCCGGCACTGGACCCCCACCACAACAGGACCCTATTAAATTCGGCACTTCAGTTTATATATTACCGACGGTTGCAAATTTCTTCTTGAAAGAATCCGTAGCTGGTTTGGTGCTTGAGTTGGGCATTGAGCGGGTGAAGCCTTCATTAGCACGGGTTCAATTCCGACTTCCAACAATTTCACTTTTGGGATATTTAGCGTTTGGGTCAAGGATAAGTACTGGTTTTAGTGTTTAGGTCACAAGTTTGTCCGTTATAGGGTCTGGGTCACGGACTAACCATTGACCCGTTGACTAATGACGCAGTTAACTAGCGTCATTAGTCAACGGGTCAATGGTTAGTCCGTGACCCAGACCCTAAAGTCGGTACTTATCCTTGACCCAAACACTAAATAGCGTTGCTGTGAGCCGTTCCAAAGACGGAAATAAATTTGAACGCATTAAAATCAGAAAAAGGATTTGAACATCAATTCTTTCAGGTCTTAAAATTGATGGATCAATTTGGTCTTTGTTGTTCATAGTAATCACCATGATTCTTTCTTCAACCAAGTAGAGAAAATTTCGTCCATGAAATTCAAAATTCCTTATAAACTTATAAATGTTGATTTCTCATTCAAATATAGATCTAAATCTTTAATAAAAATAACTAATCGTTTTGTTGTTTGAAGAAGAAGCATTTTTAGGTCAGAATCATCAGTAACATTTGATATATTTATATCGTAGATATCGTAGTTCTGGAATTTAGCCATGGCGGAAACGAATGATGATTTTCCAATTTATGGAAGACCGAAGAAGATAGATTTGTTTCCAAACAAGACGTAATCGATGATAAAATTGTTTTAATTTAATAAAAGATTCTAGATCTGATTTTACCTTGTTTTTTTAGATGTGAATCCATGACAATTGTATCGAAAGTTGTTAGATGAGTAAATGAACAGATCTTCACATTTTATTATGAAAAGGGAGGAAAAGCTAGGGTTTTCTGAAGTTGGGGGTTTTCCAGGGTTCTTGAGAGTTAGGGTTTCAGAGAGCTTGAAAAGAGGAAAAGAGAGAGAGAGATGACCGGCAAAAACTTGGCCGACCGGCCAATGCTTACGCCGACACGGGAAGAAGGAGTTGAGCTCGGCTCATGAAGGTGGCAGCAGCTTGGACGTTCATGGAAGCACCCTCGAGTTTGGGATTTCAAGGGACTAACTCGGTTTTCATGGCAGCAACAAATGGGACTTAGAACGGCTCACATCAGCTCGTGTTTAGTGTTTGGGTCAAGGATAAATACCGGCTTTAGGGTCTGGGTCACGGACTAACCATTGACCATGTTGACTAATGACGGTAGTTAGCTATCGTCATTAGTCAAGGGGTCAACTGTTAGTCCGTGACCCAGACCCTATAACGGACAAACTTGTGACCTAAACACTAAAATCGGTACTTATCCTTGACCCAAACACTAAATATCCCTTCACTTTTAATTATATGAGATATCCATCTAAGTTGAAGAATGCTTGGGTCCTTGGACTTTTTTTTTTACTATCCTGGACTGTTATATATAGCCAAAATGAGGAAAAAAATCCAAAAAGGGTCATGTTATTGTGGTTAAGACCCACCCTAATTTGAGAATGAGCTGCAGGTCCAATTCTCAGTTGTTGGTGGGCCCGAAACTAAAAAGTACACCAGGTCCATGTGCCAAACTTAATTAATTCTCTTTATATCTGTCTCATCTTTATCTCTCTAAAAAAGAGTCATAACTTTTTCTTCTTTCTCTCTCTAAAAAACTTGGTTGATGAGAAAAAACCAGATTGTTGATGATTTTTAATGAAGAGTTAGAGTGGTGATTTAATGGTGAAGGATTAGATTGTTGAGTTTTGCTGAAGAGTTAGATCGATGGTTTTTATTTATGGGGGAAAACTGGTGGGATATGGAACAAACAAATCTGAATTCTTGATTCAATGGATGAATAAATCGTTTTTGCTTCTGAAACAAAGATTTAGTCTCTCAAAAATCTGTTTCTCTTCATTTGTGAACAAAGTTGAACCCCGTCTTCTTCTTCTCTTCATGGCCTTAGATTCAAGGCCTTGGATTTACTTTCTCTCTCTAAAATCTCTTAATTTTAAAATTGAACCCGATGTTCATCTTCTCTTCACTAATTCAATCTCATGGCCTTAGATTCAAGGTTTATCAAAATTCTTTTCTAGAATCAAGATAAAAAAGGTTCAGATCTGAATTGAAGGCCCAAATTTTGTTGAATCTTTTAGTACAAAATTTGGTATTTTTGTATGATTTCAAGACCATGGAAGTTGAAGATTGAAGACTCAGATTCAGATTCAAGAACATAAAAGTTGAAGATTGAAAAGTCAGATCCAGACAATTTCGGTATGTATGTACGATTTCGGTTTTTAAAGGCTTGATGATAAATTTCATTTTTTTGTACGTATGAGGTGAGAATGATACGAGGAAGGATTATGTATTTTTTTCTAGTGTGACGTTGATGATGAAGAAGAAGAAGATGATGATAAAGTGGGATTGGTTTGTATTTCATTTGTTGATGTAAATAAATTTGGGTGATATTAATCTTGTTAAGATCTTTAAGAAAAAAATGTTTAGGATATGAAAATATATATAGTAGGGGACATTTGATTATTTACTATACATAACAAAATTTGTTATGGATCTTTACTGTAGTATAAATGTATTCTTTCATTTGGTTTGTATATCATTTGTTGATGTTAATAAATTTGATTATTTACTATACATGGTAGTACATAAAACAATTCCCGATACATAACAAAATTCTCAGTACAAAAATGTCTAGTACATAACTAAATATTGTTAGTACATAAAATAATTCTCGATACACAAGAAAATTTCCAGTACAAAAGTCTCTGGTACATAACCAAATGACTAGTACATAAAATAATTCCTGGTACACAAGAAAATTTCCAGTAAAAAGTGTCTAGTACATAACCAAATAGCTAGTACAGAAAACAATTCCTAGTACACAAGAAAATTCCCAGTACAAAAGTGTCTGGTACATAACCAAAGGGTCAGTACATAAAGCAATTCGGTACACAAGAAAATTCTCAGTACAAAAGTGTTTAGTACATAACCAAATGGTTTTTTTTGTTGAACAAACATAACCAAATGGTTAGTAAATAAAACAATTCCCGGTACACGAGATAATTCCTAGTACAAAAGTGTCCTAGAAATAAAAAATATGTACAGTACATAAAACAATTCCCGGTATACAAGGAAGTTTCCAGTAAAAAAGTGTTTAGTAAATAACCAAATGGTCAGTACATAAAACAGTTTCCGGTACACAAGAAAATTCCCAGTACAAAAGTGTTTAGTACATAACCAAAGGCTAGTAAATAAAATAATTTCCGATACACAAGATAAATCTCAGTACAAAAGTGTCATGTAAATAAACAATTTCCGATACATAATAAATTATCATACCGTACAGTTACATAATAAATTATCATACCGTAAAGAGAGAAAGTATTTAAAAAGAGGAACATAAATATATTTGTAGAAAGAGAAAGAATTTAATTTAGATTTGAGAGAGAGGGAGATGGAGAGGATGACGGTGGATAATAGAATGTAGAGAGAGAAAGTGGAGAATAAAGTGTAGAGAGAGAAACGTGAAAAGCCGGATTTTTTTATGGCATTTCTGTAATTTTGGGGTGGCAATTTATGTAAATAAGAGTAAAAATTTCCCTAGTGTTGTAATTTCCCACCATCACTTGATTATTGGACCTGCCCCTCATTCCTTGTGTGCAGTGGGCCTGCTTCTCTTTTTGGAGAAAGGAATGGGCCTTTTGCCCAACCCCTCTTATATATACAAGTCAGGGTAGTTTAGTCAGTCCATTAGGCGGTAGCAAAATAAGAATTTTTGGATTAAACTTCTCGTTCTTATTGAAGATTAAATCAAATCATGGTTGAGCCAATATTTCTTTTGAAGTTGACACAATTTCTTAATAAATTCAGATTTAGCAAGCACTAGTTTGTCAAATAGAATTTTAATTTATAAAGCTTTTCGGATTATATGACCTCTTAAATCTTTTTCTTTGCATATTATTTTTCGGCCATTGTGTCCAACTTTTATTATGTTCTATTTCGTAGTTTAAGAGTTTAATATCTTGTTTGTATAACAGAGAAATTTACTTGAATAAATGTTCAGGTAGTAATTTATAAACCTCACATATTAAATTTCGATTCATCCAAGATTTGTTTATATATAATTGAATCAACTAAATTTTTTATTTATTAACATGAAACTTTTTTAGCTTTATACTTTAGAATGAGACGGTCTCGCCTAAAGTTCGATAGGGGACCCCCAATGCTCAGCCACGACCTTGCTTATTCGTGTAGGCTTACTAAAAGCTTTTCTCCCGATAGGGAATTTATATAAGCGCTTTGACTCTTACCTAGTAGTGAACACCCCAACACTCCAACCTGATCACCCCAACTACTTTGGTCGGACAATTGACTCTAACTTCCTAGTGGTTGTGTGCAACCTTGGCTAGACCTACAAGTAGAAAAGATGTATATCTTTTGTTGATAAAGGCAATGATGTTAAAGACAATCTCTTTTATAACATATTTTGGTTAGAAACAAGTGAAGCAAAGGGATACGATGCTCATTTGAATTTGACCTAACGACACAATTGACGCCGTTAGGTCAATGATTAAGCCAAATTTGACTTAAAGCGGCCGTCCATCTTCTTCACTGCCACTTCATCTTTCCCTCTCGTTACCTCATCCTTCTTTTCTGACAAAAGGCCGCTGCCGACATCTTTTTCTTCTTCTCCTCATTTTCTACTCTGACCGGCGAAGTGGTGGACCCTTCACTCATTTTTATTTCTTTATATGTTGAACTGTAGAAATTGCCAATTTCTTGCCTTTGAAGGTTAAAGAGGCACAGGGCGGGAAAGTTTCCCTTTCTTAGCCACCAACTTTTTCTTCTTTAGGGTCTTTTCATTCTCGATCTTAAGGATCTCTTTTTCGACCTTTAGGGTCTTTTCTTTGAGTCTGTGTCTTATCAATTCCTTTCCCTTCATGAGGCACTTTACATTCGAAAGTTCTATGAACCTTACTTATATAACTCTCATGTAGTTCTCAGAGGAATAAGAATTATCCACCATGTAATCTTGTGATTGTTATCACTTATGAATGGAATTATGGTTTAATAAAATAAAAAAATAAAAAAAAAAAATTGTCACAAAACCACGGGAGGAGTTTTAGACAGAGTGGAGGTTTGGTGACACCAGAGGAGGTTTGAGTGAGGAAGGAAAAGAGAAATTTTTGGACTGTGAGAAGAAGATAAAGAGGGAATGTGGGAACGGTGGAATGTTAAAGGAGGGAGTGTTGGGGTTTGAATAGTTTGTCCTCGGTCAGAGCCCATTGACTTTTTCTCATGGTTGCCATTGAAACTAGTCTGAAATATGTTTGTGCCTTGAACGGGGTTGGCCACGAGATAAACCCATCGTGCTTATACACAGCCCATGCCAATAACACTTCCCTATGATGAAATTAGTTACTGAAGTTTTATAGGCACCATGGAAAATGATAGGTTTTACTATTATATCGAAAAATTTAAAAGATGAAGTTCGAATGGAAGAAGAGAATCTTTTCAACCAAAAAAAACATGGAAGAGAACATATCAAAGAAACATAGATATAAAGCACTTGAGTTCTTGGTACAACGACACTCCATCCGCTCTGAAAATTGAGAGGCCACTAGATTGAAAATCGGTAGAGGTGGAAGTCCATTTGTGTTATTAAAGCATAAATAACGATCTTTAGAGTTTGTTGTGGTCTTTAGGGTGCATGACCATCTGTAGGACAGTTTAGGAACCTATTTCATCTATATGATGTACCAAAATCAATGGATATTTGTCTGTTGTACTCATTATGTTGTTTCAAATATATATATAATTAGATTTCTCTTTGAAGATTTTCTAATGCACCAAGTAAGAAATTTTGAAATTGTAACTCTGCCATTTTCTTAAATTGAGATATCCCAGTTGCAGCTCTAAGCTTTGTGAGTTTCTAAACTCTCTCAAAATTGCTTATACAATGCCTTTCTCTTTTTTTTTGTTGAAGGCAAATGCCTTTCTCTTGAATGGATGAAATATTCATTCTAAAAGAAAGTCATATTCATTCATCCAGGCCCGACTGATTTTAATTTTTGTTTCAGGAAATTGGATCGAAAACTCAATTTTATTTTATTTTTTTAGGTCAAAAGACAAGTTATATTTCTTTTTGTTAAAAACTCAAATATTTGTATTTTGTTTCGTTAAAAATTCAATATTTTTTTAACAAAGTTGTTGTAATGTAATGCAAAGCTGTTGCAAGGCGGTTGCAAAGTTGTTGCAAGGCGTTGAAAAGCTGCTGCAAGGCGTTGCAAAGCTGTCTCAAAGCGTTGCAAAGTTATTGCTACGCGTTGCAAATAAAAAAGTAATGTGTTTCAATGTTGGATCAGATAATTGTTAAACATCTACTAACCATCCCATTAAACTAACTTAAAACCCCTTCTCATCTTTCTTTCTCAACGCATAGACAAAGAGGGGAGGAGGCGACTTGTTTATCATTTTCTTCTTCATTTCAAAACCTCTTCAATCAGTCTATGATTTTATGGTTTTTGAACCAACATAGTATGCAAAATTTGTGTTTGTATTTACTGCTTTGAATTAACATGGGTGTGAATGTGATGCGCAAAAGTGCAATGATGCAGCAGCAAAGTACGCTAGAAGTGCACTTTAGTGCACTACTCTGTTGCAGCAATGAAGTAGGTTAAAGTGCACTTGCTACTGCAGCAGCAAAGTGCCTTACAATGCACTTGCTGCTGCTGCAGCAAAGTGCCTTGAAGTGCACTTAAGTGCGCTTGCAGGTACTCTGTTGTTGCTACAACAAGGTGCCTGAATGCTGCAGCAGCAATTTGGGGTAGTCGAGAGTTACTTTTATATGAAAAAAAGTTAAATTCTTGGTGGTTATATTTTTCGGCGATTTTCTTTTGAAATGGTATTCGTTTGTGGTTGATATTTTTTTCCTTTTGGTTTTTATTTGGGAGTTCAGTCTGCTCTAATGTTTAGAGATCATATGATCAATGATGTCGACCTCTCCTAGTCTCCTTACGTAAACATTAAGATATCAATTATTGCTGCATTATGGTCATAATTCATGAGATGTGAAATGAGAGAAATTTCGAGGTTTTAAAACTTATAAGAAAATTAAGCAGAGAAAATGGTGTAAACATGGTAGCATCTAAAGTTATGGGGAGCCAGTATCTTCCATGTTAACACTTACTGTTTATGGGAGCCATATAACTGGAGACAATAACTTTTTAGGTCGAAAATCAGCTTTTCGACTTCCATTAGTACTCGTTAGTAATTTGAGTGTTCTTGGTTGATTTAGATTGTGATTTGAGTTTTTGAATGCATGCAACTGTAATGTGGACTATAGATGACTTTCCTTTGCTATTGTTGGTTTGGAGTACAAAAGGATACGTGACATATCCTGTTTGTAACAAGGACACGTCATGATTCAGACTGAGAAGTAAAATATGGTATACATGGCGGAGAAGTACATAGTGCTATCAGTAGTGCTATCAATAGCCTTAAAAAAGAAGCGGCTCCAGGTCCCGATGGATATCCCCCCCTACTTCTTTCAATCAAACTGGGAAACTGTAAGTCCGAATATTTACAAATTAGTACAAGATTTCTTTGAATCGGCTGAGCTTCCACAAGACACTAATCGTACTCATTTTTGTCTCATCCCGAAAACCACAACTCCCCAAACGCCAGCTGACTATAGACCCATTAGCCTTTTAAATACCACCTATAAGATTATTACGAAAAATATTGGCTAATAGATTCAAATACTCGCTTCATAATATCATCTCCCCTTTCCAGGCGGCTTATGTCCCAGGCAGACAAATCTCTGATAATATTATCATGGGGCAGGAAATCATTCATTCTCTCAAAACCATGAAAGGTGCTACGGGTTATTTTGGTCTTAAGCTGGACATGTCCAAAGCTTTTGATAGGATTGAATGGAGTTTCCTAACAGATATCTTGGCAAAATTGGGTTATTCGGGTCATTGGATCAAAATGATTGCCCAATGCATTACAACCTCCTCAATGGCGGTTTTAGTCAATGGACGTCCTGGCCCCATATTCCACCCATCTAGAGGTATCAGACAAGGAGACCCCCTCTCCCATTTTTGTTTACACTAGCAATGGAGGGGCTTAGTAGACTGCTTAAAGAGGAACAGGATAGAGATAATTTCAAGGGTTTCCCTACAAAAAACCCTAATCTCTCCATCTCTCATCTTCTCTTCGCAGACGACTGTATAATTTTTGGTCGTAACTCTATAGATAATATCCATACCCTCAAGACTATTCTTAATGCCTTTTGCAACGCGTCTGGTCAAATGATCAATGATGAGTCATGAGAATGCCTCATCTGAATCTCTTAATTTGGGCTAGTTAGTCTATTTCGAGCAGTTACTCTGATGAATTGTGAGTTTTTCTTTCTCAGGTGTCTTTTGAGGAGTTTAGTGCGAAAAACAGACACAAAAGGGCATTTTGGTCATTTATTGTTTTTGCAAATTTTGGCAAATGTTGATGCTCGGATGGATAGTAGAGTCGGGGACGAGTCCAACGCCAAAAACGGGAGTTGGATCGGAGTCCACACGAGAAAGTAAGAGAAGGTCAAAATCTGAGTCAAAATCACTTGACTAAGGGCAGCACAGAGCTACTAGAGACACGTGGCGTGCAATCTGAAGGTGAGGGCTAAGTTTCGGTACAGTGGTGGGTACACGTTGGATATTTCGGGATTCTCTCTGGGAGTAAATTCCGTGTACAGTGACAATGATATAATGATGCTCCACTCACTATCCAACGAACACTGATGAAGCACGTGTACAAGTGGGTCCATCAACGACCATGTAACTTTCCTTCGTTGGTCCGCGATGCACCAACTCATCCTCCTACGCCAGCAAATCACCGAGCCAGCCCAACTGATCCCAAAATCGTGGGAGTTAACTTACACTTTCTCTCTCTCGTCTATATCTAACTAAAGTATATGTTATTTCTATTTAGAAAGTTTTGCGAAAGAAAGGAAAGAGAGTAAAGAGAAGGAAAGAAGACTAACATAGATAGGAAAGAAAGGGATTGATAGAAGATAACCGAGAGAAGGAGATTGAAGGCATTTCAGAAGATAATCGAGATAGAGAGAGAAACTGGTTTTCTCGGCTAAATAGAGAAACAAGGTACAGAGGATCTCCTCACGGCTAGAGAGACAGGAAGAAAAGAAGGTTTAGAGAGAGAGAGAAGGAGCCTCCATTAAAGCTCAAATCCGAGGTAGAGAGAGAAAGATATTTTTAAAGCTTTGCTCTTCTGTTTCTTCTTCTTTATTCCTATCTTAGTGAGAGAGAGAGGGTTATATTGAAAGAGTTAGAGAGAGATAAAGCCACTGAATTGTAGAGAGAGAAAGGGATTGAATTGATTTTATAAACTCCATTAAAATTTCTTTATCTTCTTCCTCCTTCATTGTTTCGGTTATAAAGAAAAAGAGAGTGTTAATAGTTTGTTATAGAGAGAGAAAAAGGAAGTTTAGAAAGAGAAAGAAAGAGAAAACAGTAAAGAAAGAGAAAAACCAGAGAAGGAAAATTATTTTCTCACCAGGAAATCGTTTCCGGGAAGACGAGAAAATAATTTTCCCTAAGGGTCTGTTTGGCTGCGCAGAAGGAAAAACTTGATGGGCCTAGAAAGTTTCCTAAATAGGTCACCACCCGCAAGTATACGGGCGTCAAGTGATAATTCCGGTAAGTCGGGTTCGTTCCTCGGAGACTAAGTTAATCTATTCTAAATCCTATGACTAATAAGGTTTTCTTTGAAATTGGTTTTTTTCTTTGTGATAGAATACTAAAATACTAAAATAACGAGGGCAATTAATAACGATGAGATTAAATCAGTGGGATGGAAGTCTAGGGTTTGAATCCATTATAACTAGGCATAAATATCGACCTAAATCTTATATCGTGTATGGCTCACTATGATTGATTTTCTACGACTCTAACTATTGCCTATCAACTATCAAGTATTCTTCATTAAAGGACTTAACCTAAATATGACGAATCAAGACTTGATAGTTGACATTGAAATAAAAAGCAAATCTTTAATGACATTCTTCACAAAATAAAAATGAAATTAGACAAATGGAATCACAGTTTTCTCTCTCAAGCGGGTCGCACGATAGTCATCTCGACTATAGCTGCGGCCGTACCCCGATACCAAATGCAATGCTTCGCCCTTCCCAAGGGCATATGCAAGAGCATTACGACTTTGCAAAAGTCGTTCTGGTGGGGTAAGTCCAAAGGCATATGTACAAATCTTGGTCTTCGATATGCCTTCCTAAATATCTGGGTGGCCTTGGAATCCACTCCACTGAGCTAGATAACCAAGCTATGTTGAGTAAATTAGCATGGAGAATTAAATCTGAGCCGGAATCAATGTGGGTTCAGCTTTTGAAAGCCAAGTACTTTGATAAAACAGAGAATCCAGGCCAGACGAAATCCTATCATTCATGGATTTGGAAGAATATTAATAAATATCTCAAGATAATAGAAAATTATACGATGTGGGAAGTACACAACGGTAAAAGTATAAATATTTGGACCGATAATTGGATTCCCACTATCCCGTCTATTCCTTATAACCAGAATTCTAACCTTACTAAGGTATCTCAGCTCATTGACCAAGGTAACTGGAACGAAAACCTACTTAACAATGAATTCGATTACGCGACTAAGAATCTTATTCTAGCGATCCCGATTTCGATAGATAGTGAAGATCAAAAGAAATGGACTCTTACCAAAACTGGTAAATTTAGCGTCAAATCCATGTATCAACATCTGAGTCTTAGTATGAATTCACCCCAACCCCGTTCTCCTAATTGGAACTTTCTTTGGTCCTTACCGGTTGTTCCTAGAGTAAAAAATTTTTTATGGAAAATTTGTGCTAAAGCCTCCCTGTTAAGGATAGGATAGGAAAATACATCGATAACAACAGAATCTGCCCGAATTGTAATGAGATAGAATCCATAGAACATGCCATTCTACACTGTCCTCTTGCAAAAAATATATGGTTTTATTTTAATATAATTTCAGAAAATATAATATCAGTTAGAGAATGGATTTTCTCCTGGGAAATAAATGACCAAACGGCTTACACGGCTAACAACATTCATTACGCTACCATCATGTGGAACATATGGAAAATTAGATGTGACCATTGCTTTCAACATGAAATCAACACGCTAGACACAATGATTACTATCATTACGACTTTCCCACAAATACCAAAAGTGAACGAAACAAAAACCAAAACAGAACAAGGAAAATGGATCCCCCTGAAACGTCCTTTTTAAAGATCAATGTAGATGCATCCTTCATAGACACACAAAGTATTACTGGCATCAGTCTTATCATCCATGACAATGAATCTAAATTGGTCGAAGCTGCATCATTCACCTCTAGAAGCAGAAACTCGGAGGAAGGTGAGGCAATTGCGATCCTTAAAGGAATGCAATGGGCAGAATCTCATGAATATAAAAGAATCATTATCGAAAGTGACAACATTAATATCATAAAATATCTTTATAAAGGAAAGAATAATATTCAATGGCAATCCCTAATACATATCAATAGAATCCAAGAAATAAAAAAGAGTTTGGAAATAGTTAAATTCTCTCATACAAGCAGGAAATTCAATAAAGGAGCAGATAAGTTGGCAAATGGGCACGAAAGAAAAACAGATCGAAGGTTTGGAAACAAGTACCTTATTTTCTTTGTAAGTTGTATTGTAATAGAACTCTTATTTCTATCTAATATATATTACCTTTCAACAAAAAAAAAGCCTGCACCTACAAAGTTTAATCTTTTCCTTTTAAACTCATTTGTTTTTATATGGTTGTTAGTATATTTTATTCCTGAGAAATATATGGATACAACTACTCCTTTTTCTTGTGAAGCTTATACATACATGCATGTATCTATATACATATATATGTTCTTTAACTCTAATTTCTAGAATGAAGTTGCTTGCTAAAATATTTACTGCCAATTTTTGGCTTGTGTTAAGTATAGAATAAAGACTATGAATGAATAATTGTAATTCAAATGACATTTTTTCAAATAATTTAGTGCTTATATTATGATTATTTCAAAAATAACTCGTACATTTTATGTGCAGGAGCAACTGCTTCATTTACAAGAATTTGATATGAGGAGTTCCATACCACGTGAGGAAGATGAGATTTTTTTATTTACTCTATTCGGAATGAAGAAACTAATGTGTACAAAGACAAAGGATGACAACGAGAACTTGAAAAGGATGGATCTTTAATCAAATCGGTCCAAGTGTGCCTTTGATGATTATGTAATTGTTTGAATACTTAAGTTTTTGGTCATTCAAATCTTTTAGTTTTTGAGGTACTATGAAAACTTTAGTTATATACTCTTGAATATTTGGTTGTTTGTTTACATCACTGAGAGATTATGTTTAGTATGGAAATTGAATGTCATCTAATTTTACATTTCAATATGTATTTTATTGAGTAAGGTAGGGTAAGATAAATTGTTTACATAGAAAAATATTTGTAGAGAAAAGCTAAAATCTCTTCATTGAAAATGTTCAGTGACAAGATTGTAACATCGCAAAAAAGTATTAGTCACAAAAATTCCTTGCAACAATAAACTTTGTCAAAGAAATATTTCGTCCGTAAAATTATTTTTAGTAACAAAATGGGAATTTCGTAAATATTTTTGGAGACGGATTATTTTGTAACTAACTAATTTTTGCAACAAAATTATTTAGTCATTGAACACTTTTACACAGACAAATTTACTTTGTCAATAAAAGTCTTTTTTGAGACAATTAATTTTGGCAGTTAATATTGTTGTTTTAGACAAATTATTTTGTCGCATAATAATTCATTAGGGACAAAATATTTTGTCACTTAAAATTATTATTTAGCGACGTAAAAATTAGTTGCTAAAAACACCTTCAACATCCATACATTTTGGACGGTGAAAATATTTTCAATGACTAAATAACTTGTCACTAAAAAATATGTTTTCTACAACTAATTCTTACTTTGTCACTAAATACTTTCCCTGACGGGCCTATTACGACCAACGGATGACAAATATTTTTCGGCCGACAAAAATATTTTGCGATAAAAAAAATATTGTTTAGTGATAAAACATGTAAAGGTAGCAATTCTCTATTCAAAAATCAAAAAGAAAAAAATAAGATCCTTATTCTTCCCAAGTTCTCAAAGCTTGTAGTAGCTTCTGGACCTCTCAAGTGGAACACAAAAATTCTAGTAAGTCAAAAGAACATATGAACTTTCAAAAAAAAAAAAAAAAAACATATGAAAAACGGCATATATGCTTCAGCAATCGAGTCTCAATGAGCATACAGAATTGGGCATTAAAATAATCTAATTAAAGAAGTTAGTAAATGAGATACTAGTTTTTTTGTTGTTGAAAGAAATGAGATACTAGTTGATGTGTCTAATGATTTTTTTATTGTTCAAATTTGATTTGTTGGATCTAAATGAATGGAAATCAACTTGAAATAGTTATTCAGATGAATCGGACAATAACTAAATACAATTTAGACTTCAATGAATCTAACAATAGCTAAATACAATTTAGACTTCAAATTTATTATCTATATATAATAAGAGAAGAAGGTATCATTTTTAGAATATACTCTCTACTTCAATGGATAAGAGCTTCTCTAATACAAGACGTAAGACAAACCTAAAAATCATATGGGTAAGTATGAAAATTGGATATCTAAATGATATCTTTCCTACATGTCCATTTAGAGATAATCTATTAGAAAACTTTCTCCAATACAACACTTAAAGAAAATTTCTAGAACTATATTTTGGTATAAAAATTAATTGATTTACTTATTTGACACTTAAAGATCCTCAATAGGACACTCTAAAATAAATCATGTCCCATCATCTTAGATATTTATATTGTGTTTTACATTGGAGATGAATTTTAAAGAAAAACTCGAAAAAATTCTATGTGACACTCTAAGAGCATCTCCAATGCAATTATGCAACACTCAAACTCTAAATTTTGGAGTGCCACATGAGATTTTTTAGAATTTTTTTTTTTAAAATCAATTTTCAATGCAAAACACAACATGAATCTCTTAAGTGATGTGTCAAGATTTATTTTAGAGATCCTTAAGAGGACACTCTAATCTCTAAATTTAAAGTGTCTTCTTGAGGATCTCTAAGTGTCACTTAAGCAAATCAATTAGTTTTAAACCAAGGTTTTTAGAGTTTCTCTTGAGTGTTGCATTGGAGAAGGTTTAGTAATAGAGTGTCTCTAAGAACATCCCCAATGCAACACTCAAATTCTAAAACTTAGAATGCCACATAAGATTTTTAGAGTTTCTCTTAAAAAGCCATTTCCACTACAAAATTCAATATGAATCTCTAAAATGACGTGTCTTATAATAGAGATCTTTAGTGTCCTCTGGAGTTTCTCTAAGTGCCACATAAGCAAATTGATTAATTTTATGGTTAAAATTGAAGCTTTAGAGTTTCTCTTAAGAGCGCCTCCAATGTAAAACTAAAAAAAATCTCTATTTGTCATATTTGTCGAGTTCCAATTGAGATTCTCATTCTTAGGCGGCGAAAATAGAGATCCTCAATTCTTTTATGTCTCCACTACAAAACTCTAATTTTTTTTTATTTTACTTATGTGGCATGGTTATTTTTGTAAAAAAATAATTAGTTATTTTGGAAATATACGAAGACTTTGACTTCTATTGGTTGAAATTTCAATATTGATGAGTTGGACAACTAGAGATATCTCAAGCGGACACTCTAGAAATGGAGTGTCATCTAGAGAGTGTCCTCTAGAGATATCTCTATTCCACCCTTGACACATCATCTTTGAGTTCTTAGTTGAGTTTTGCATTGGAGGTGGTTTTTTAAGAAAAACTCTGAAATCCTATGTGGCACTCCAAATTTCTAAGATTGAGTTTTGCATTGGAGATGCTCTAAGTGTTGCAGTGGAGAAGGTTTTCTAATAAAACATCTCTAAATGGTCAAGTAGAAAAGAGACCTTTTAGAGATCCAATTTTCACACTTGACAACTAGGATTTTTAGAGTTTTTGTAGAGTGTTGCATTGGAGATGCTCTAAATGGCCAAATAAGAAAGAGACCATTTAGAGATCCATTTCACACTTGACACATAGGATTTTTAGAGTTTTTCTTGAGTCTTGCATTGGAGACGTTTTAAGTTTTAGAGTTCGAGTGTTGCATTGGAAATGCTTTAAGATTCCGCCTCCAAAACTTATCTCTAAAGATCGAGATTGTTTATATCTCTTAGAACTTATTTTCACATTCTATTCTGTGACTATGATTACACATCTTAAAAGTGAAGGGGGCGGCGGCGGGGTTGGGGGGGGGGG
>BEHA01000402.1:913284-1033656 GCA_002897215.1 Eschscholzia californica subsp. californica
CAGATCAGAGAATATTATCAACCAAGTTTATTATTAATCAAGTTTATTGTTTATCGTTATTTTATCAGTTTTATTTCGTTAGTTTATTAACAATGGTGGATTCCATTACTTTTACGCTTCCGCAACAATCGACATCAAGAGCCAAAAAAAAACTAGGCGGTTTGTTGTTATTTGTAACGAATCATAGTAAACCACATAAGATTTTTGTAAATCTGCATAATTTTTTGTTTTTAAGTATTTTTCTTTAAACCTCAATTTGTTATTCTTTTTAGCAGATATCAATCGTATTTGTTTTGGAGGACAACAATATCAAAATAAATAGTGTATTGTGTAAATTATTATTCCAATCCCATTCCTTAAATAATTATATGGTCAATGTCTCCAATAATATTCTAAAATAGAAAGAAAATGGTATTTCACATACATGTCATTTTCCTTACATATTTCTGTGCGCCCTTGGAATTATTTTCTTCCAACCCATAAAGCATTTTTTGTTGGTGATATATTCCTCCAATACCATCATTTCTTCCTTGTACTCAAGGGAGAAGAATTTTCCCTTCTCCTTCTCTCTCTCTCTCTCTCTCTCTCTCTCTCTCTCTCCACCACACAAAACCCAAACCTATACCCTCTCTCTCTATCTCTCTAGTTTCTCTCCCTCTACCTCTCACAAGAAAAAAAAATCAATCTTTCATGGAAACCTTCACCATCAACAACTCCTTACAGTTACTAGTGTTACTTCTCTTTGCTACTCATATCACCTCTAATGCTTCAACTATTACAAATAATACTAAAGGTAAGTTAATTGCTTATGTTCTTAACTACCCATATCTTGTTTCATTAAAATTCATGTTATTAGTATACTTTAAGAAAATTTACATAATTTGTGCAGGATTAAACATGAGTGAGATGTCGATTCGTGGGGAATTAATACCCGTAAGATCGACTGTTTACCGAGTCCTCGATGATTATGCTGTCGATGGAGGAGGACGACGAAGACTAGAACCATTTCAGCTATGTTTGGCATGTAAGTGTTGTGCTGCTGGATCTGATCCAAACACTTGTACTACTATGCCTTGTTGTTTTGGAATCGATTGTCAATTACCAAACAAGCCCTTTGGTGTGTGTGCTTTTGTACCCAAGACTTGTAATTGTACTTCATGTGGTATTTAAATTGTTTAGTCAGATCTGAATTATTTTGTCAGTTTAGTCGGTTCTTGTAAGACATAGATTATAATTGTACATGTGGGTGGTGTACCATAAGTGTGATTATATTAATCGAAATTGATTAGTTTAGTAATTAAAAAAAAATCCCAATCGATGGGAAAGAGTTTAACAAGTAAGAGTATGTCGTTTTTCTTATTTATCAAATTTAGATGCGAATATTTTTTTTCGATACCTGAATTAATTGGCTCGACTAGGATTTCAAAATCTTCGCTTTCTTTTAGAATGTCTAATTTGTGTGTATAATTTGATTACGAACCATGTAGATTTATATTGATTTCAGATCCATTTAAATCAAACTCAAATATAAATTGGGATTAGGAGACTATTATGTGAAGTAACCTAAATGAGTATTGTTCTCATGAGTAGATAATTAGTTAGACATGACTCATGTGGTATGGATTCAGACAATTAAAAACAAACATACTACACCATTATAGTCTAAATGTACTACTGAGGAGAAACTCAATGCTTGTTTCTAGGGTTCTAACTGACCTGCCTAGGCCGGTTAAACTCGTGAATCAGCTGTTTGCATCGATCTGAAAAGCCAATTCGACATTGTACAAGAAAGACCCCAATTAGAACAAGATTCAAAACCCATGTGGATGCAGCTTTTTTGGGTAGAGAATATGACTTTTGGTATAAAGGATGCCGATATGTTTATTTACTTAACCATCCCCACTCAAACTCAAGTTATTTCTCTAACGGGGAATTTGGTCAACACTCTTTGTAATTTTTATATTTTGGTGAAAAGTGATCACTCAATTTTTTTTAGTCTTCAGCTTCCTAGTTATTTTCGTCGCAGTCTTCGGTTCTTTAAGTATTTTTCGTAATGTACAACAACTTGCAAGTGAATTATAAAAATATTGGGTTTTTGACTAAGTAAATACAAATATTGAGATTTGTAACAAACCAAAATAAATATGTTGGATTTTAACTTAAAAAAATACAAAATTAGGTATTCGGCTCAATTTCATGCTAACATTGGTCAAGTTCTTCAATATTTATGGTTAAAAAGCAGAAGGGTGAGAAAGCTCTGATCTTTATAGTGAGGGTAATTTTAAAGGCGCCTCATCTAAAGTCATTTTGGCGCCCTCAAGTCAAATATTGGAGGGAGAGTCTGACAAAAAGGAACACCAATAACTATTTAAAAGGGCGTCTTTAAAATTGGCCTTATATGGAATAGAAACGAAATTCGAGAATAGATGGTAGTCTTGCATTTAGGGGTGAGCAAAAACCGAACCAATCGGCCAAACCAAACCAAGTCGAACCGCACCGATCGGTTTTTGAACCGAATCGATCACCGTTCGACTCGGTTCGGCCAAAAAACCGAACAACCCAAATCGTCTTGGTTTGACCTCGGCTTGGGTTTCTAGAAACCGCCCAAACCGAACCGACCGAACTCTTTGGAAAGAGGAAATAATAATTTTGTGAAGTTAATAAGGAAAAAAATTAGAAAAATCATAATCAAATCTTCCAAGTCAAATTTGTCCTCCTTCCTAGTTGTTGTTGTTGTTGTTGTTGGCTTTGTCAACCACAACCTATTCAACTTGATTGAAAGGTTTTTAGAGGTATGTCTTCACTAATGTTCTATGTACCACAACTCATTCTTAGTTAGTAACTTAAAAATATAGATTTTGCATTCGCATTTCTACTTCTTTTTGTGTTTGTAACGGTGGAAAAGTACGATGAATTTTTAATTTTTATTTTCCGTATATGTAATGGTGGAAAAGTACGATGGACTCTTAGTTTTTATTTTCCGTATATCCAATGAAATGAATAACATCAGTTTGTCATTTTCTCTAAATTGTGTTCGGTTAAACCGATCAACCGAGCCGAAACAAACCGAGCCGAACCATGTCGGCCGGCCGAATGATCGGCTCGACTTCGGCCGATGATTTAGTCAAACCGCCACTTATTGGTTCGGCTCTGGCTCGAACCAAAACCGAAAAAAACCGACCGCTGCTCATCCCTACTTGCATTCATATACGAATATACGATTAGTTCTACTGAGGCTGAATTAAACGTGATTTCTAAGTATTTAACATATAGTAGCATAAACTTTGCTAGATGATCCATTATTGTGCTTTGTAATTAATTTCAATTTTCATTTTTTGTTGAATGATATATCGTGTTAAAGTACCCAATAGGAAAAAGAAATAGGGTGTTTTGAGCTTACCCCCTCAAATAAAATCATAAATTAAATCTGTTATACGAAACAGATCTATGTGATTAGGACACAATAATTAGATAAAATATGACTAGGACAAAAATAATGTGACTGGACGTCAACGTAGATGTCTATTTTACATTCTACAAATCTAGCCCTCTGATCTTCCTACTTCAGTCAAATCCAACGGAATTTTCATTGCCCCTTCCAGCTTTAGTGATCCAAAACGGATTTTCTATTACCCCTCTCTCATAAGATTGCACTGAACGGTTCATTTTCCTTTCCTTTCTCTCCTCAACAATGTCGCTCCCTTTCTCTCTTATCTCAAAACGTAACAGGAAGCTCCCCACTTTTGAAATTCCTTCACCTTCCTACGCTACTCTAGAAAGTAAGAGGGGATTTTGGGGAGAGGAATCGTTCATTTAAAAAGAATGGAGAAGGTCAAGATCAATAGGCAAGTGATTTTCTCAAACAAAAAGGTTAGGGTTTGTAAAGAAATCTCATGAGTTCTCAGTTTTAATTGTCTTCGCCACTCATTCTGGGTACCTTATCTTCTCTCTGATCTGTCTAATTAATTTATGTTTCTTCTCTCCAATTGTTTTTGTTCTTTGTAATTCTTCTCTGATCTGTTTTTTGCAATTGTTATCGTTCTTTGTAAATAGATTTGTATTGACTATCCTCTTGATAATCAATTCTTTAGTTTTTTAATCCGAACAATGATGGGCTTGTATCCTTTGTACTGTGAGTTCATCAGTTTTACCCCCATATAACGTTCTAATTTTTTAAGTTGATTTGTTATAGGTGCATCTTCTTTGTTCTCCTTAGCATTCTTGAGTCGAGCTTTTATGTGGACCTCATAATCTTTGACCTGGACAACCACGGGTAAGTATTGCTTTTTCCTTCCATGAAAATTGAGTCTTAATCTTTAGTGAGAATTGGATACTAGCTTATCGGTTAATGGAGGTATGTGGTAGTCTATCTGCATTGTGATTAGTAATCTTTATAGGTTATTCAGTAATATAGGTTATTGTTGCACATATTATGGGTACCAACTCTTCTTCACTGCTATTGTTATTGTACTTACCCAGGTCTTTTTTTTTTTTTTATCTCTCACACATCCCCAATAGATGAAATTCATCACCCAATTGTAGTTATCATCGTTGGAGATGAAGCTTGGGAATTAATCTTATAACGAGGTATAATTGAATAACATTCTTAACTCACATCTTATAAAAGTTACATCCTTTTCGATTCATATCATACAAATTTGTGAGGTTTCACCTTGAAACAATGTTCATTTTGATAATTTTGTAATTCAAAAGTTGAATTGTAATCGAAATAAACAAGGTCACAGGTATGAGTTGGATGCTATCGTTGCCTAGAACGGGGTAAAATTGTTTTGCTGACCTATGTCAAATTCATTGATAGGCCTAAAATAGGTCTATTCTCGTAAGTATACGGGGTCAAGTTATAGTAAGTTAGTAAATTCGTGAATCGTCCCAAGGAATAGGCAGGTAACTTCGGATATTGAAGGCGAGTTTAACCAAATAATCAAGATGCCAATAGCTAACTTAGACTAAAACACACACCCACCCCACTCGTAAACTTGATGATTGATTTGTAAGAAATAAACAAACAAATAAAACTAACTAAACTATCTAAGTGAGAGGTGAGAGAGATTTAGGAGAAGAGTCGCTAAAAGTCGGACAAGATTCGGGTGAAAGTCGAGTGAGAGAGATAATTTGGTTCACAAGATTGGTAACGATTACTACTATTTATCTACTAGAATGGAAAGTTAATTAACTTCACCCACTTACATTGACAATCCAAAGTATAATGCGTCACAATAAGTATAATCTATCAAAAGTTACTAAGCATCGACTATCTAGCTATGCACGCACTATCAAATTACATATCAATGAACTAATATACATTCCAAAGTATAATGCGTCACAATAAGTATAATCGATAAAAAATTACTAAACATCGACTATCTAGCTATGTACGCACTATCTAATTAAGTGTCAATAAACGATTAAGGTTGAGGTCTCTAATTCATAAAATTAGACGAAGTTAATTGAACTCGCATTTAAAAAATAATAAGTAATTTATCATAACTCAAATCATGTTTCACGAGTATCTATATACAAGAGTTAGCTAAAATATTGAATGAACAATAAATGAAAATAAAATGATGAGAGAATCCCCCTTTTTCGATGTGGTTCGAGGCGAAGATCGTCGGAAAATATGAGTAGTTAAGGTGCAGCAGATTTTCCCTTAGAAAATTTTTGGGTTCCCTATAGCGACCATCATCATCTTCTCCATTTAGAACTCAACCTCCATTAGAGCTAAACCCTAGCTTTATCTCTCTAGCAATTTATAGTCCAAAACCAAATCAAACCACATGGGTAGCTAGCCAAGATGATGGGGAGTAAAAGCCCTAAGGTTTCGGACCAAGAAAGTGACCGGAACACCCTAGAAAATCCGGCCAAAGTTGGAAGAAATCCGGCCAAGAAAGCTCCTTCCCGGACCTTGTGCATCCGGCCGGTGCTGTCCCGTGCATGTGCACTGCCCGTGAACGCGTCCCGAGCCTGCAGCCACATCCGTGAGGCATGAAGTCCGAGCTACTCCGGCCGGAACTAGCAACGACCTCCCGAGCTGTTGATGCGTCCCACGTCCCATGCTGCTATGCCGTCCCGAGAAGCTTCCATCCCTTGCATGAGCAGCTGCAATCCGAGCAAGAACAACAGCAGTCCAAGCTTGTTGCTCGCATGGAGCTGCTGCCACTCCTTGCTGTCCCGCAACTTTGGTGTGCCGACCAAAGTTGGCCGGCACTCCTCCTTCTTCTCTCTTTCCCTCTTGCTCTCTCAAAACCTTAAAACTCAAGAACAAGAAAACCCTAGAACCCTTCTTGCCTCCTTTTTTCTCTCTTGCTTGGGGAAGAAGATGAATAGTCCCTTTGCCCCTTTCTCTAACTTGATTAAACCCTAGACTTAGTCTAACTTGACTAAGTCTTTAGACCACAAATGGGTGCCCATAAAATCTCTACACATTTCTTCTTCTCTTAGTATTTCTTGGGCTTGGACTTGGTTTTGGGCTTTGATTTAGAAACCAAGAGGGTGCCTCCATCCTTGTCTCTACATCTTCAAATTCTCACAAAGGACTAAAATACCTCGGACTTCTTTCTTCCATAACTTCCTCGTCCGAACTCCGAATTGACTTTCGTTTTCACCGTCGGACTCGTCATTGACTCCACTTGTCATTTGATTTGTTTGAAATATTTTTCTCTCGTTTTGCGCACATGAAATGATAGCGACTAATGCTTCGTTTTATTCTGAATCACATGCTTAACTCCAAAATAGGTACCTAACAAGAAAAACACATAAAATATTATTGATATATGACACTCGAAAAGGACTAATTAGTCTAAGTTAGACGCTCCAAATGTGACATTTTCGTGTCACATTATTCATCATCATTGAAGAGAAACTTGGGATCAAAACTTACAACACGGTATATTTGTAATTATCTAACATTCTAGCTTATGTTTATAAAAAATATATCTTTTCGGTTCATATCGTTGACATTTGTGGGTTTTCACCTAGGAACAATCTTGTTTTTTTTTTTTTTTTTTTTTTTTTTTTTTTTTATGGAACCAGAGATTTCTATTCATTTTGAAGTTTATATGTAGACACCATTATCTTGATTTTGAACATTGAAGATACTTAGACTAATGAATTTTCTTAATGGCATAGTTGGATGTAATAAGGATAGATGAAGCAACATTGTTCGAAGACCTTTATGATTTTTGTTTTAGAGCGCAACTAATCTTGACGGAAAAACTGTAATTGTGGCTGGTTTAGACGGTGGTTACTTGAGGTACCTCACTCTTCATTGTTATTGTTACCTTTCTTCTCTTGCATTTCAGTAATATAAAGTTTTTGCATCTACCATTTCAGACAGGTAATAGTTCACTATAATTGTTGTAATTGACAGAAGTACATTTGGTTCATTACTTAATATTCAACAGTAGCTAGAAGTGTAAGTAAGTTAACGATCCGACCGACGTGAACTATGTGGTAAATAGCTTTCTTAGCCTCAAGGGGAACAACAAAAATTGAATTGATAGCCAGGTTTACAGTTTATAAACCGGTTTCAGAACTTGAGTTTTGGAGGTGACGTCGGGAATTAAATCTTCTATTACAGAATCTCTTTTATCAAGTATTCTATCACTAACAGTTTCTAGGGCTGGTTGATTTCGTTAATGTGAAGAACTAATTGGAATAATTTCTGCTGAGAGTTTGAGCAATCTTGTTTTAAAATTCTGGTGCAACTAGATAATTTCTTCATAGTAATTGCTATCTCTAGGACGGACATAACCCCTATTGGTTGAAGATTACTTTCTATGTGTTCACTTTAAAGAGGAGATGAAACTGTTGCAGAGTTCTTAATGAATTTTACTAAATTGCCATAAGATTCATTATGTGAATTAGCAGCACTAAACATTGGCAAAATTCCTTCAAGGACATTGACTGAGTAGATGTAAACCAAGGTACTTACTAAGTAGACTCATATAGCAGTTTCCCTATAAATTTATTGTACATTAAATTTCTTGTTTCCATATGAAATATAAAGCTTTTTGTTGCTTAAATGCGTTACGACCAGTAAATTAACCGCGTTTCTCAATTTCTCATGATACGTGTCTCCAACCATTTCTGAATCCTGACTAACTAACATTAGTAAACGTTGTTGAGTGTCGCAGTCCAGTCCTTTAAACATTAATGTTGAACACTTTGTTGACTTGTACTTGTATCCTTCTTTAATTCTAGCGTTGGATCATTTATAGTAGATAATACATTCACAACTGATGTATCCATAAATCTATCATGAAAAAACTATAATTCAAGCTAATTTGTTAAGGACGAAGACATTCAGAATTTGAGAAGAAGTCAACAAAAACATATGAAGGCAATTGCATTTTGAAAATTTTTTAGTCTAAGTTAATTGTTTCTCAAACCGACGTAGGAACGACCAATCAATAATAACCTCTTTTTGGCAGTACACTGAAAACAATCGGCGTATCAATCCAAATGAAAACGACTTTATTTGTTACTTATATAATGGGGTTGATGGATGGGTTGTAGTTATTGGGAAGACTTGGAGGTTGAAACTTTGATTTTATACCGTTTGAAGAATTTCTTCTGGGTAAAGACCAAAAAGGACAGATAATAGGCAATGGATCCATGAGGTATTTGTTCTAATGTAGGAAAACATCAAATTCAGCTTTACTTCTTACTTGGTATGGTTTACGTTCGGTTGACTCCTTTCTTACTTTCATCCATAATAGTATTGTTTGTCCTTGCATATGTTGTTTTTCTTCATCAAGTAACCATTTCATAATTGTAGATATTAAACTTTCAATCGTTCATTTATCATCTCACTTTGGTAATAATACGTTTAATAATTCTCGATTTTGTAGATTACAAATGTTTACAATCAAAAATACGAAAGCGTTGTAGGATTTTGGTCGGACGCTCGTGGGCGTATAATAGCTGCATTGATTATCTCACAGATTCTTCTCATTGGATTACTTAGTATGAAAGAGCGGCTCAGTCAACACCTTTCCTCATCGTTCTTCCAGTCTTGACCATCTGGTTCATAGATTCTGCAAAATCGGTTCGAACCTGGCTTCATAAGATATCCCTTTAAGATATGAATATTGTATATTGTATTAGGTAACTCATGCTAACAAGCAACAACTAATACAACAATTAGTTTTTTCGGTTGATGTAGTTTTGGAATTTCATTTCCTGGTTTATCATGTTTTTTTCCTGTGATTTAAACATCAAATATATTATGCAAAACAGATTTGATGTAGTTTTGAATATTGTATATTTTATTAGGTAACTCATGCTAACAGGCAACAACTAATACAACAGTTAGTTTTTTCCATTAATGTAGTTTTGGAATTTCATTTCCTGGTTTATCATGTTTTTTCCCTGCGATTTAAACATCAAATCTATCTATTCAGTACATTGGAATTTCGGTCCTGTTCTAGCTAGCCTAAAAGAGGGAGCTGAAGCCTAAACACAATTTATGGATCCTTTTGACAAAAGAAAAGTTGTCCTCGGTAGTTTTGGTCATTTTTCACTTTACATAAATCAGTTGGTTCTTCAAAAAACGTTATAAAAGTATATTTCCAACTGTTGTCTCTTTAAGCTGGGTGTATTCTGTTTGCTCTGGCCAAACAAAGGTTTTTCTTCTGGCACGGACCTTCGTTAAAGTTTACTTTCAGTCTTAAGGTTACCAGCTTTATATTGCTCCTTCAGGGAACAGTTTCGAAATGTAATTTCAGCTGTATACTCCGAACTATTGGAAAGTAGGGTCTTCCTTGCCTTCTAAGTTCAGTTTGGGCCTTATTCAGACGGTAGTCGATGAGCTCACCCAGAAAATGTGAGGTAAGATAATTGTTGATTGTCTTTCCACTTCACTTAGATGAAATTATGGTAACATAGGCAGCTGTACGACCCATATGGATTCATGTATCCGACGAAGGAACAAGTTTTTTCACAGGTGAGTAAAAATTATGATTTTCCTTTATATATTATTGTTATTATTAGAAAGTGAAAAAAATTCGATGAGCAATATGTGTGAACTTTTAACCAAGCTGCGTAGAAAATTAAGAAAGTTCAATATTTCAGAGATTATATTGTTTCCTGCTGAAATTTAAGGGAAGGCGAAAAGGCAAAAGAGAAAATGCCCATAAATAAATGAAATCGGAAAAAGTTCTAGCGAGAGAAATAAAGAAATCATAGTTTAAAATACACCAAAGGAAGAGAGAAAAATAAATAACTCCAGTCTCAAACCTCTCTACATTTGAATTTTGTATAAATTTGTTTGGTCACTCTGGGAGTCTAGTTAACTTCTTAATGTAACAATACGATTTATTCGTTGTCGAGCAGAATCTTTTGGGAGTAAAAAATATTTGAAGGACAAATTGACATGGTTGAGCCTTGGTATTGAAACTGCATACTCCCTTCAGAAAATCAGTAGTTCCGTGATACAGGTGTTGTTTTGGGATGCAAAATTGGTCGTCACATTAGGTTGCAATAGTAAATGTAGTTACCTCCAGCCTTTTAGTTGTGGATTGTTTTATAGATTAGTTTGATTTTCTGAGCAAAAATTAGAGTAGTATCTATCTATTACAACATGTACTTAAGTTTTGTCTTTCCAAATTTTTACCATTTGCAGCAATGGATTGAAGCAGTTCGTATGAACATTTACATCTACCAACACCTAATGTCTTCATTCTCACTGATTTATCACTTAAAGATATCATAGAGAAGGTAAAATAATTGTCATAGTACATCACTTTTATGAGTTGTCCTTTCTCTAAACAGACACTTTAAGTGTATCTGGCTTTTTTTTAAACTGTCGCTGGCTATTTATTCAGGATAAGTATCCGGTTCTCTTGAGGAAGTCATCATATTCAAGACTGTGGTATAGGCCCCATACGATGTTCTTGAATCCTCGGGCTTATGTTAAGATAGATTCAGCTGTCCATATACCCCTGAAGCTGGAGTTCTTACTAATATTTCTACGCGATTGTTGATGGGTTACTTGAATGAATATGGTGAGTAATTAACAATAAAATATGAGCCTAATAAATGTTCCAATTCCCATTATCTCTCTATAAACTCTTGATGCAAAGCCTCGGTTTTTACATTGTTTACATCTGTTATTACGAAGTTCTATGACGAGCAACTTCTGTATAGTGTTTTGGAGAGCTTAATAATGAATACGTCTTATTTAAAGTGTTTAACTCTTTTAAAACAAGAATCAGAATCATATTTTTGACCAAATAAGCACTCTAAGGGGAATGGGGAAATTCTAACAAAAAAAAGTCTGAACTAATAATAAAACTACCTACCCTTATAGACTTTTACGATTATGTTGCATTATCATTGAAGGGGAATGCATCTCAATATTCATCGTAAAATATGAGATATAATGTATCTCAATATTCATCATCCTAATATTTGTATTTGATAAGGGGCATTGCCCCAGCACGTAGTGCAGGGGGTTATGCCTAGTATATATATATATATAACTAAATAAGATATCGCCTCGAAATGGAACTTAAAGAAGTATACAAAAGTGAGAAAGAAGAGCCACTCATTTGGGATGATTAAAAATGATAGACGAAAAATGGCAAACACAAAATGACAAGTGATTTAATGAGAGATACTACTACCAAAGAGAAGATTAATGAAACGATCAAACAATATTATGAACAATATTTGTTGAAGAAAAGTAGAAGTTGTAGTTCTAAAATTGAGAGAGCAGTTGAAGGAGTAACTGTAAACCATCACCAGTAAATTCTTTTGGTCTAATTAAAACATAAAGTATACGTCTATAAAGGAGCAATTGTAAACCGTCACCAGTAAATTCTTTTGGTCTAATTAAAACCATAGAGTAAAAGTCTATAGTATCTCAACCATATATAAATAAATGTGTTAAAAATTGAAATAAGTCTTCCTTAAAATCAAATTATGTCTGTTAAGGGGCACATTAGTGTTTTCTTAAATTTAGATAAAATTAAAATTTTCTTTTAAATGTTGAAAGGTTTAACTCTTGTACCACAATTTGTTGAGTAGCATGTAACAAATATATATATATATATATATATATAGGGGTAATTTCTAGAAAGGTCAAAATAATATTGAAAATGAGTAGAAAAGCACAAAACATTTGAAAATTGTTATTCAGGTCAAAAAGTGTGCATATACTATAGGGGAATTTGGGCAAAACTCCCTAAGAAATTATGATTTTGGTTAAAAAGGATTCATCAAAGTTTTTTAGACTTCACCTCCCTGATGGCAATTATGTAATTTTGAATTTCAGTAAAAAGACCAACCTAACCCTAATCTAAGAAAATACCTTGCAAACACCTTGCACTGCCTTGCAAACACTTGCACTGCCTTGCAAACACCTTGCAGAGCCTTACAAACACCTTGCACGGTTTTTGCAAACACCTTGGATAACCTTGCAAACAAATTGCAGAGCCTTGCGAACACCTTGCAGAGCCTTGCAAAAACTTTGCAGAGCCTTGCGAACACCTTGCATGACTTTTGCAAATACCTTGCACAACCTTGCGAACACCTTGCAGAGCCTTGCAAAGCTTTGCAAATACCTTGCAGAGCCTTGCGAACACCTTGCAGAGCCTTGCAAACACCTTGCAATGCCATGCAAATGGTTTGTCTCTTAAAAATGAAGGGTATTTTTTACTCTTAAAAAGTTGGTGCCTTTAAAAATGTCCTTCAAGCCTATTTTTATAACTTACTTGGGGCCTAGCTAGTTAAAAAGATGGGTTGTCTTTTTGACAAAAAAATACAAGAAATTGGGCCTCCCGCCCAATTTCCTGTATACTAAAATACCTCTTTTTATCATTTTGTGTAACTAAATTCTTTTATTTTTTTAAACTTTAAATCGATGTAACTTTTGTTTAAGATGTCGGATTTCTATAAAAATTATCATTTTTTTCCTTTACGTTTTTCTGCAAACGTGTTTGCAACAATTTGTTCTGCAAACACGATGCAAACGTGTTTGCAACAATCTGTTATGCAAACGTGCGTGTGTTTGCAAGCATCTAAAAAGAATTTTGGACCTGGAAAAGGCTTCAATCGAGTGTAATAATATAAAAATTAATAAAAATCGAGTTAGTACACATATATTCGAAAAGAAAACAACATAATCCTAGAAGAACATTTGTAGGAAAAGTTAGGATTGTTTTATTCTTTGTTGCACTTCCCATAGTGTTGAAATAAAGATATAAAAAGGGGTTCTGTTTTTTTTCTCACTTAACTTTCAATATTTTGATGTTAAAGGTTATATATGCTACAACAAGAATATTTAAAATGTTGAAACTTTATTCCACGAAGGATTGTAATAACACGAGACCAAAGCTTAGAGGATTCGAAGAGGATCTTCCAGTTGAGTAGGAAGAGGAAGATGACCTTTCTCCTGGAGGCTCTTCACGGTGTCGTATAGGCTTTGTTTCACTCGTATGAATTCAAGTCCCAAGTCCTTCAGACGCTGATTCGATGACTTGTGTGGTGATGACTTGTATGGTTTAGCTCCTTGGCTTCACTGTATCCGAACACTAGGTGGGTATTGGGTATTCGGGGAAGAATTTGGCGAGAATTTCAACAACATCACCTCGGTGAAGCACACTCTTGTTGAAAAGGGGGCTTTTAAACCAAATTTGGGTTTGGGCCCAATATAAAAGTGTGGGTTTGAGTAAATGGTTTACCAAACTAGAAGGGGTAAAAAAGTAAAAGCCTCATGAAATTAATTAAAAGGGTGTAGAGAGTTTTTTTCCTAGTCAAGTTCAAGAACAATCTAGAGAGAGAAAGAAAAAGGAGAATAGTATAGAAGAAACTTGAAGAAGAGGAAGAAGAAATAGATCTAGTATGAATATTGTGTTTAAGGTAAGAACTAACTTCAAATCTAGTTAAATATTGTGGCAAAACTTTGTGTGTTATGTTTATGAGAGGTATAGATACTTCAATAAACTCAAATAAACTCAAAAGATTCACATCACCATACTTTCATATAATAAAGTTTCTTTAGATCTACACAATCTCATAAACATAACACACAAAGTTTTGCCACAATATTTAACTAGATTTGAAGTTAGTTCTTACCTTAAACACAATATTCATACTAGATCTATTTCTTCTTCCTCTTCTTCAAGTTTCTTCTATACTATTCTCCTTTTTCTTTCTCTCTCTAGATTGTTCTTGAACTTGACTAGGAAAAGAACTCTCTACACCCTTTTAATTAATTTCATGAGGCTTTTACTTTTTTACCCCTTCTAGTTTGGTAAACCATTTACTCAAACCCACACTTTTATATTGGGCCCAAACCCAAATTTGGTTTAAAAGCCCCCTTTTCAACATCCCCCCTTAAACCAAATTTTCATAGCTTCTCATACCTAGCATCCACTTCAATCTCTCAAAGACATCATGCTTCAAGAGTTGTTCATCAAACTTTTCTTCTTCGGGAACACTATTTAAGATTGTCAACTTGACATCAAATTGATAACTTTTCCATGAATATTTACCCGCTATATAGACCCATATTTTCATATGAACAAAAGGAATAAATACCTTACTAAAATCGATGTCGACTCTTTGCTTGTAACTTTTATCTACAAACCTTGCTTTGTACTTTTGGACTTCACCACTTGCATTCTTCTTTGGTGTGTATGCACAATTTACCCCAATAGACTTGTACCTCTTTGTCAACTCATATGCATCATTCTTTTCAATTGTATTAATTTCTTCATCCATTGTTTTTTTCATTTTTTCTTCTTGAATGACTCCTTCATGACTAGTAGGATCATAATCCATGAGAAAGCAACATAAGTTCACTTCTTCTTCATTATCAATAACTTCATAACTCTCTCTCAAGCTTCTTGTTTTCATTGGTCTTTCACTAGAACTTCCTTCCGGTGATGAGGATGATTGAGATGAAGATGATGGTGATGATGATGCTCTACACATTGGTGTTTGTGGTTCTCTTTGAATTTCGTTTGGTGCTTCTTCTTCATTTTCACCTTCAAGCTCAAGTTCAACTTGAATAGTTTCTTTTCCTTTCCATTCCCATGCCATTTCTTCTTCAAATACAACATCTCTACTAAGGAGAACTTTATTGGTGGTTGGGTTAAATAACTTGTAACACTTTGTTTGCTCACTATAACCAAGAAATATGCATTTTTCACCTTTGTCATCAAGTTTTGTTCTTCTTGCTTCCGGTATCTTTGCATAAGCAATACATCCAAATATCTTTAAATGAGATACACTAGGCTTGTAATACCCCCATGCCTCTTGCGGTGTTTTCATATAAACACTTTTAGTGGGACATCTATTTAACAAGTATACGGCACATGCAACGGCTTCACCCCAAAATTCTCTAGGCAAACTTTTTTCTTTTAACATGCTTCTTGCCATGTTTAATATGGTGCGGTTTTTCCTTTCGGCTACTCCATTTAGTTGTGGTGTGTATGGTGGGGTAAGTTCGTGAATAATTCCATGTTCTTTACAAAACATATCAAAGTCTCTTGAAGTAAATTCCCCACCTCTATCCGATCTTAGTTTCTTGATAAAATACCCACTTTGTTTCTCAACCATATTCTTGAATTCTTTGAACACTTCAAATACTTCGGATTTATTTTTCAAGAAGTATACCCATGTTTTTCTACTATAATCATCAATAAAAGTGAGAAAGTAATTGTTACCTCCATTTGTCATTGGCTTCAATGGACCACAAACATCGGTATGCACCAGCTCTAGAGGATTGTAAGCTCTCCACCTTCCTTCTTTAGAGAAAGTTGTTCTATGATGTTTCCCAAAGATACATCCTTCACACACTTTATTTGGGCGATCAATATATGGTAAACCCCTTACCATGTTTTTGCTTGCCAAAGCTTTCATTCCATCAAAATTTAAATGTCCAAGTCTCAAATGCCACAACCAAGATTTATCTTTCACAATAGAGTTCAAGCATTTTGCATCACCATGTTGAATGTCTAAAGGAAATAATCTATTCTTTGCCATTTTCACCTTAGCAATTAGAGTTCCACTTTTATCTCTTAATGTGAGATGAAGATCCTTCAATCTTATATCATAGCCTTTTTCCAAAAGTTGCCCCAAACTTAATATGTTACTTTTCATTGCGGGAACATAATAAACATCGGAAATATAGTTATGTTTTCCATTTTTGAGTTGAATGAGGATATTACCTTTCCCTAGCACCGGAATCTTTGACGAGTCACCAAACTTTACACACCCTTTCACACTTTCATTCACTTCAACAAACAATTCTCTTTTCCCACAAATATGATTACTTGCACCGGTGTCGAAATACCAAGTATTTGTTTGTGATTCATCAAGTCCATCACAAGAAAAAAGCAATGTAGGATCTACATTTATTTCTACATCATTTTCAACAAGATTTGCATCTTCACGTACCTCGTTTTTTTTGTTATACCAACATTCATTACTATAATGTCCAAGTTTGTGACAATTATAGCATTCAATATTCCTTTTATCTCTACCTTGCCTATTATAAGGTCTATTAAAGTTTTCCTTTTCTCTTGGTCCATTTGTCCTTCCTCTATTAAAGAAATTTCTTCCTCTTTGACTTCCAAATTCACTTCTACTATTATCATAATCTCTACCATAACTCTTATAGTCTCTTTCTCTTTGGGGTGCATATTGTTTTTCTTCTAGAGTTAGTTTTGCTTGAAGTACTTGATCCACCGAATAATTTGAAGTGCTTGCACTATTTCTATTAACCCTTTGTTCGTGAATTTGTAATGTCCCCGTCAACTCATCCACCCTCATAGATTCCAAATCTTTTGACTCTTCAATAACAATAACCACATTATCAAACTTAGGTGTCAAAGAGCGTAGAATCTTCTCCATCACCCTAACGTCATCACATTTTTCGCCACACCTTTTCATTTCGTTGACATTCGACAATACTCTTGAAATGTAATCGGAGATAAGTTCCCCTTCATTCATGCTCAACTTTTCAAATTCACCACGCAAAATTTGGAGACGAACCTTTACCACTTTATCAACTCCTCTAAATGAATTCTTGAGAATATTCCAAGCCTCTTTCGATGATTTTGCTTCGGACACTTTTTCAAATGTAGGGTCATCAATTCCTTGATAGATAAGATATAAAGCTTTTTTTATCTATTTTTCTTGAGTCTTTAAGAACACACTTTTGTACATCATTCATAATAATCTCTTCTTCTTGAGTTGGTTCTACATAGCCATTTTGAACAATATCCCATAAGTCTTGAGAGCCTAATAATACACTCATTTGGATACACCAATGTTCATAGTTCTCTTTAGTTAACCTAGGTACTTGAGGTTGTATCATCATATTTGACATTTTCTTACAAGATCCCCAAAAAAGTTTCACAAACCCTAGATCTCAAAATGTTGAATAAAAGCTTGAAATGATAAATTAATATGGCTCTGATACCAATTTGTTGGAGATTCGAGGTATAGATACTTCAATAAACTCAAATAAACTCAAAAGATTCACATCACCATACTTTCATATAATAAAGTTTCTTTAGATCTACACAATCTCATAAACATAACACACAAAGTTTTGCCACAATATTTAACTAGATTTGAAGTTAGTTCTTACCTTAAACACAATATTCATACTAGATCTATTTCTTCTCCTATACCTCTAATCTCCAACAACTCTCACCTCATAAATTTCGGCCAGATGGGGAAGGAGTTTCATAAACAAGAATATGAGCTAAAGCAACATCTTTGACATGAACATAAGCTTGAACAAAATTTGCATAAGTTTTTGCAGAACCAGTTAAGTACTGAGGATGTGAACAATGTTAACAGTGATGGTGGGCTGAAGAAGAGGACCCAATACCAACACACGATTAACAACTGCAAGATCCACCCCTTTTTCTTTTGATACATCCCATGCTGCTTTCTCTGCCACTGCTTTCCCATATCAATACCAATTCTTAGTATTCTTGCAAAATTCAAGATCACTTCAGCAATTCTCATCAACTACCGAATCAGAACTTCTATTTGGATCCATATAAACAGCACCAAGTGATGAAGTAAAAACCACATGACGTACTTTCGCTTCCGCCGCTGCATTTATCACATTCGTTGTCCCATTCACTGCTGGTTCCACCATTTGTTCAGGATCATCAATTACTGGAGAAGCAGTATGAAAAACACCATCACATCCATTAATGACATCAACAAGACTACCGTAATCAAGAAGATCCCCTTTATACAATATCAATCTATCTTTTGCCCCTTCTAATTCTCTCAAATGCATGTTATTAGGATCATCTGGATATGTTAATTCCAATCAAATTTTAGAGTGATAAAGTTGATAATTGAACAGAGATAAAGAAGTTAGAGAGAGAGAGAGAGAGAGAGAGAGAGAGAGAGAGAGAGAGAGAGAGAGAGATTTTACCTGGATTTCTGATGGTTCCTCAAACAGTATAACCTTCATCTAATAAGATTTTGACAAGCCAAGAAGCAACAAAACCTCCACTGCTTGATAACAAGGGCGGCCCTGAGTTTTTGATGGTCCGAAGCGAGGTTACAAAATGTGGCCCTTCAATTATGATAGTAAAAATTATTGCAAAAACTTATAAGTATCGTAAATGTTTTCATTATATTTATGTAACAAAAAAGTGATGACAATTACAATCCCTTGAACATCGTTCTTCTTACATTTTTTAGATGTAAAATCACTATTATTTGTTGAATAGTCAAACGTGTCGGCTTGTGACATAGTAAAGAGAATATAAGACTTAACTAACTTCAACTTTGACTAACTTCTTTCCGCATAGCAATGCTGGCAGGTAGGTTTAACAAAATTTTGTAAGCAACTCATGCATTTGGGTAATACCTCTTTATATCTTTCAAATAATTTAGCACTTCGGTTGGTCTTCTAGTCTCATTGTGCCTTAGAAAATAAGTCAAAACCCATCTATGTCATACGACTCATTGTGCGTCAGAAAATTTTTAAGTTATGCTTATAATATGTAGGTGAGAAACGACTCTCATGTACATCTGAAGAAAACTCAAAATCAGTAATTCTTATCGGACCTTTTTTAACCAAGAAGTCTATCAAATATATAAAGAAATAGGAAGATAGAGATAAAATACTTATACTTAATATTAAATTACCTCTTAGAATATTGATTAATCAATTATTGAATGTTGAATGAGGAAAGAAATTCTTAGAGTTGGAATGTTGTCTTGATTACTTCATTACTTGATGATTGCTTGTTTTTTTTGGTTGAAGAATTACTTGATCGACTGTTGAAACTTTAAACTTGAATGTTGGGTGACAAAAACATCAGATATTATTACGGGGTTTGATTGTTTGAAGTTGAAAAAATAAGCTCTTTAAATCTTCAAGTTAAAGAAAGAACAAAGAAAAAGTTAAAAAGTTAGGGTATTCAGAAGAGGTTAGAAAGTCGGGGTTTTACGTGGATGTTGCAAGTCATTTGGAGAAAACATAACATGGAGTAATAGTCTAGGTTCTCTAAAAAAAAAAAGTAATAGTTCAGTGTTATACGATAGTGCGGACCAGCCTTCCGGATTGCTAGTGATACTGTCCGCTTTGGCACACCTGGGCTTCACGGTTTGAAAATGCCTCACTAGGGAAGGGTGCTTCACCTCTTAAGAGAAGCACCACACTCCTGTCTCCCACCGATGTGGGATTGCTTTACAACACACCCTCCAAGACCATATCATAGTAGAGCGATTCGTGCTGATAACGTGTTATAGTATGGTGCGGACCAGCCTTCCGGGCTGCTAGTGATACTGTCCGCTTTGGCACACCTGGGTCTCACAGTTTTAAAAGGCCTTACTAGGGAAGGGTGCTTTGAAGGAGTTGAAGGAGATGTCCTTCGACCAAGGTGACAATGCGAACAATTTGTCGGATAGGACAATTGATGTGGAAGATCATCAAGTCCGATTGATTTAGGGATCGTAGAGTTGTAGCTAGAGACCAACTACGATCGTCGAATTACGAAGTAATTCGCGGCTAACTTCGATCGGATCCTACAACGGGTTACACATAAGAGTGACAAATTGATCTAGGATATGACTAGTGGGAGTGAGATATAATCATGGGAGTGTCCCATAAACATATCTCATAGGCCTAAAAAGGAATTAGGCAAAGATAGTACAAAAAGGCCAAAACAGGGTTTTTGGGCCTAGACCGATTCGGGCACTTTTAGGCCTCGGATTGGGCTGAATTTTGGAGGGTTAGTTGCTGATATAATAAACATTATATCTGCCAATTTTCGTGGTGTTTGGGCACCTCCTCCTTAGGGAATTGAGAAAATACCAATAGTTGCTATTTTCGACTATTTCCCTAAATCTTATTCTAAAGGGTGTTTTAGGAAACCTAAAAGGAGGTGGATTCTTATTAGGGTTCTATATAAACACTCTTAGGGCAGAGAATAAGGTGTGGAATTTCTCTCTAAGCTTTCTTACTCTACCACATCAAGTAGAGAGGAGAAAGTGAGCTAATTCCCATTACTATCAATCTAGTCAAAGAAGAAGGTGTTCTTCTTTTCCAACCACCATTGGTGTGCTAGCTATACAACAAGGTGGGAGATCAAATTGATTGCTCGTGTCCCAAGTAGAGGAGCTACACTTGAAGCTCTTGGTCTTCTTCAATCAATTCAACTAGTTCGAGGGAAAAGCGATTATGGTAATCTACTATCTCCATTAGATTAATTACTAGTTTTGCATGTGATCCTGGGAATACTAGTGTAGACATTAGATGTCATATTTCCGCTATAAACACTAGTAGAAGGGTGTAAATCCCTACATGCTTAACCTCTTAAGAGGAGCACCACACTCCTGTCTCCCACCGATGTGGGATTGCTTTAGAACATTTTAGATTGTTTGGGCTTTTATTTATTTATTTAGAAAGTATGGAGGGATAAGTCAAACCAACATGGGGAAGTCGGAAAGTTTGAAAACTGGGAAACTGGGAAACTGGGAAAGTCAGAAAGTGGGAAATGCGGGGATGGTTTGTAATACGTTGGGCTGGGATAATTCTTTGCGCTGGTGCTTGGTGGCCCATTAACTCAAATAGAGAAGCACCCTCAAATTTCTTTTCAATACAACTAAGTGTGAGCTCGTTACACTGGCAATCTTTAATCCACATCCGGAGAATTCGAGAAAGCAGAAAAGAATGCGAAGTGGTGAAATTTAAGTATACGAAAAGAGAACTCAATTCCAGTGCAGACAGATTAGCTAAATGGGCAAGGAAGAAAAACGCGAACAAAGAGTGGAAGAATGTACCTTGTATTTTAGTCAATAAATATTGTAATAACGTTGTTATTTAATCTATGAAAGCTATTTCAACAAAAAAAAAACTAAGTGTGAGCTGGGTGTCCCCCAAAATTGGTGGCCCAAAGCGAGACTTTGCTCGCTTTAAGCCAGGGTCGGCCCTGCTTGATAATATCTGTATGAAGATGATGATGGTAGAGAGGATCTGGAGGAAGATGGTGACGACAAAGAAGAAGATCAGAATGAAGATGAGGAAGCCTTGATGTCGTGTTCTATCTCTGAAAATCGAACTTCATCGTCTCTCTCTCGCTAAATCTCTGAAGAAAAACAAAAACCTAAAATTTGAAGCTTATTGAGAGAGAAACTACTTTAAATAGATAAGGGCATTTTGAGAATGTGAAAAACAGAAAATAACCTTAAGAACAATTACTCATATTATTTCACACTTTATGCATCACTATCATAATATTTTCACAATTTTTAGTCAATAAAAAAGAATATAGGCTTTTTTTAGTTATTATAATAATTTTTCCAACCCAAACAGTCATTTTCTCATATATATATATATATATATGTGTGTATTAATATATCTATATAATAAAACAGAAGGGAAAACGATGACTGGGACCAGGGCCGGCCCAAGTAGTTGGGAGGCCTAAAGCGAAAAAGAAGATATGGGCCCTTTTGACGTTAGTTATTTAAAAAAATCAATTTTTTGTCATAACAAGTAAATTAGTATGAAAAAATATACTATAATTAAAAAAGCATAAACCTTATTGATGTGTATGATTCATTCTCACACTACTTTCAATGGAATAATTGAGGTGCAGTACGAGAATTTGGACATAAAATAGAAAATTAAATTTGAATCGAACACTTATAATCTAATCGAGTATTAGAATCCTATAAAATACAATTGTAACAAAAGAGTGTTTAGTTAAAAATCAAATATAACATTTACCAACTAACTATTGCATTATGATCTATCCTTAACGAAAAAAAAACTATTGCATTATGATATATGACTATGAATGCTTATTTATTGCATCGAAGAAAATAAAATTTACATATATTTAAAAACATACCTTGTAAAAGAGTAAAGAAAATCTTATTAAGGAAACATATAATAATTATTATTTGTTAAAACCTAATATTAATAATAATACAATCAACACTTGTTCTTCAATAATAAGATACAAATTGATTATTTCTAAAGACATATAACATAATACAGTACTCAAATAATAGAACAAAAAATTTAAAAAAAATTTGAAAATAAGATTGGAAAAGAGAAAATCATTATCTATTGGTAAAGTTGAGAGATAAAATTGTTAGAGATTTTCTTTTTGTTGGAAGAAATTATTAGAAATTTGGATTGACACAATGGATGGGAGATAACATAATATTTTCATAAAAAAATGGAGCAAAAATTTAGAAAGACATGAGTAGAAAGAATTAGGGTTAGAAACCTCTACTACTATGAAAATTGAATTAGATTAGGTTAGTTTCTTATTGTGGGCCCACCATGTATTGGTTGTTATTAATTCCTTCCACAAAGATACAGGCCAGGCTACGGCTTTTGAGGGGAGGTCTTAGTGGGTTTTTTATTAACTAGGTTTTGGTTTTCTATTTTTTTTCATGGAGGTGCCTTTAGTTCATTAAAATTTTGGGGTCCTTTCACAAATTGAGGCCCAAAACAACCGCTTTGGCTGCTTTGGGCCTGAGTCGCCCCTGACTGAGACAAACATCCTTTTTTAATATATGATATTGTCTAGAAGCCCTTCTCAAAATTTAAAATATAGTCCTTCGTAGAAATAAAGTTACCTATTTAAAAAACAATAATCGCTTCCTTCTTAGAAATAAAAAAACTAATTTAAGAAATAAAGAAACAAAATAAATTTCAGGGGTTAAAAAAAAGAAATTGAAATCTCTCTCTCTCTCTCTCAATAGAATAATAACTAATTTAAGAGAAAAAAAACAAAAAAGTAATACAAAAAAATAATAACTAATAAAAATCTCTTTCTCTCAATAAAATATAACAATAAATTTCGTAACATTTAATTAGTACAAGTGTCTGTGCCATAGGGCACAAGAAATACCCTAGTATATATATATATATATATATATATATATATATATGTGTGTGTATTAATATATAAATAATATATATATATATATATATATATTTATAAATAAATAAAATAAATATATGTATATATAAATATGTGTATAAATATATAAATAAATATATATATCCTTTATGTACTCCTTCTTTAGTTCCGATATATTAGATTCAAATACTTTGTAAATATCTATTATCCAATCAGCGTGGTAGGTTCTAATAATGTCGAGCACTAATGATAATTTTTCGCGTTTGGTTTTAAAATCGTGTTTGGTCCCTAAAACATAATGATCTTACAAAAACTCTTCTTTTGTCAATAAACAACGGGTGTCGTAAAAGAACGCTCTGTTTGGAGTTTCCTCATTAAAAGTGACGTTTCATAAACCTCGTCACAATAAGGATCTAGGCCTGAAATAAGAAAATTAAAATTAAATAAAAATGGAGCAAAAAAATAAAAAAAATAAAAAGAAAGTTATCGATATGTGTATAAATATATAACTAAATATATATATATAACTAAATATATATATATATATATATATTATATCACCACGTATATCACCACGTATACAGTTTTACATATTTCAGTAATTAAATACTATCTCAAAGGTTATTTATGTCTTTTATGAACAAACTCATTTTACCTCGGAAACCAACCCCACGTACATTACCATGAGTTTCTCTCGTACAACCAAAACTACCAAATTTTTCTCTCACCTAAAAGTACTCAATCTTTTCTCTCACCTAAAACCACGAATAAATCCAACCTCAATAACTTCTCCCACTAATTAAGTAACTTCTTAAAATAACTACTAAAAAATCTTATATAAATCTTTTTCTACTCGACGGTTGCCACATATTCTTTAGTTATCTTTTTTCGTTTTAAATTTCAATCCTGACATTTTCCATTAATCTCTCTACTATTTTTCTTAGTTTTGACAATTGATATATGATTTTCATTTGCAGGTTTAAATAACATTGCTTCCATTGCTCCACGGGTGCAGGTTTAAATAACATTGCTTCCATTGCTCCACAGGTGCAGGTTTGAATGAGTCATTTCATCCATATTTTTAGAGAAAAAGGTGCTAAAAAAACTAGAATTTTTTAGGGAGAGAACCAAAAAAAGGGGGGTAAATAAGCTTTTTCCTCAGCCAAAAACAGAAATAAGAAGCAGGTCCAATTTGTAAGTTTTTTGGTGGGCCCGAGATGACAAGTACAATAAATAATGTGTCTTTTTATCTTACTACCTTTAATACCCTTTTCTCTTTATTTTCATTACATTCTCTCTCTCTCTAAAAACATCCCAGAGATATCTTCTTTCTTTCTCTAAGAAATTTCAAAAGCTATCTTCTTTCTCTCTCTAAGAAATTTCTTAAAGAAATTTAGAGAAGAAATATTGGAACGGTTTAGGGTTTTGGAGAAGTCAGATTCAGTTTGATTTCTTAAACAAATTTGGTGAAAGTTTAATGGTGAAGAAATGTTTTCTAAAAACCAGATCTACAAATATCTTGAATGGTTTAGGGTTTTGGGAAGTCAGATTCGGTGAAGAAATATTGGTGAAAGTTTAATGGTGAAGAAATTGGAATGGTTTGATTTCTTGAACAAATTTGGTGAAACTTTAATGGTGAAGAAATATTTTGAAAAAACAAGATCTGGAAATATTTTGGAATGGTTTAGGATTTTGGAGAAGTCAAATTCAGTTTCAAATTACTAGGGAAGAAATCTTTTGTTGGGTTCAGGAAGCAACAAATTTGGTTTTTATATTTAATCGGGTTGTTGGAGATTTTTTATTTAACATAAATTCATAATGGTGAAGAAATCAGATCTATAGTTATCCTTAACTTGATCTGCTTTTACTGTTTTCGAGGAATTTCATTACCAAGTTTTCGAGGAAATGTAATGTACATTCCTCAGTTCCCAGTACATTTTATAGTTCCCAATCAGTTCCCACGTTTCCTTGTTATGTGGAAGTTTACTGTACATGTTTTAGTTTCTTTCGTCTTATATTTCTATCTTTTTTCCAATTTTGTGAATGTTGCAACGTGAAAGTTTCCTTCGAATATTGTTGAATGAAAAATCTAGTACGAAAGATTGTTGAATGAAAAATCTAGTTCGAAAATCGGAAGTATCTAATACTTTTATAGAGAAAAAAAATATCTTGATCTGTTCTACGGAAGGAAAGTTTACCAAAACTTCATTAAAAAATCTTTATAAAAATCTTCCAACATATAAGGCAAGAATGTTTGAGATAAGGAAAGTAGTTAAGATTAGAGAGAGAAGATATGCTTAAAAAAGAAAAATATGGAAAGAAAAAAATCTGGAGAGGAAATATGAAAAAGGAATAAAATTTTAGATTGAGCTAAAATAGGAAAAACCCGGAGAGAAATTTCAAATTAGAAAAGAAAGAATAATATTTGAGAGAAGAAACGTATACCACATTCTATTATATACTGTACATAACATAATGTACAGTACGTAAAACAATTCCCGATATATAAGACAATTCCCAGTACAAAAAGTGTCTAGTACACAACCAAATGACTAGTACATAAAACAATTCCGGGTACACAAGAAAATTCCCAGTACAAAAGTGTCTGGTACATAACTAAATGGCTACTACATAGAATAATTCCCGGTACACAAGAAAATTTCCAGTACAAAAGTGTCTAGTACATAACCAAATGGCCAGCACAAACAATTTCCGGTACAAAAGTGTCTAGTACATAACCAAATGGCAAGTACATAAAACAATTCCCGATACACAAGAAAATTCTCAGTACAAAAGTGTCTAGCACATAACTAAATGGCTAGTACATAAAAAATCCACGGTACACAAGAAAATACCCAGTACAAAAGTGTCTAGTACATAACCAAATGGCTAGTACATAAAACAATTCCCGGTACACAAGAAAATTCTCGGGACAAAAGTGTCTCGACATAACCAAATAAGTGCCTAGCACATAACCAAATAGTTAATAAATAAAATAATTTCCGGTACACAAGAAAATTCCCAGTACAAAAGTGTCTAGTACAATAGCTAGTACATAAAACAATTCCCAGTACATAAGAAAATTCTCAGTACAAAGGTATAGCACATAACCAAATGGCTAGTACATAAAATAATTCCCGGTACATAAGAAAATTCCAAGTACAAATCTGTCTCGTACATAACCAAATGGCTAGTACACAAAATAATTTCCGATACACAAGGAAATTTCTGGTACAAAAGAAAATTCTCCGTATTAAAGTGTCCAGTACACAAAAAAATGTACAGTACAAAACTTATTGTTTTAAAAAAATTTACAATACAGAAAATCTAAACAAATGTCCAAAATATAAGGAGAAAAATGATAAAGAGGGAAATAAAATCTCGATATAAATCTCAAACTTGAAAATGAAATCCATCCAAATTTTTTTTTAAGATTTACCAAAAAAACTAAGGGGAAGAGTGATAAATTTACCGTAAATTTATGAGAGAAATTAGGGGGAGAGATGAATCTAGAGAAATAATTCTGGAGAGATAAAGTAGTTATAGAAAGAGAGAAATAAAATAATTAGAGAGTAATAAAATAATTTAGAAGAAATTTAGGAGAAAAAAATATGCAAAGATAAAGTAGTTATAGATAATTTTGGAGAGAGAAATAAAATAACTAGAGAGAGAAACTGTTTGAGAGAAATAAGGAGGAGAGAGAAATAAAGTTGAGAAGAGATAAGGGAAAGAAATGACACATGTCACGTTTGAATTAAAAGAACGCGAGAGAGTACGGGATTGGGTGAATGGCATTTCTTGTAATTTCATGAAAAATGAGGCCTTAACTGACACACACAACTCCCTCCCGACACGCTGGACCTGCTCCCTATTTTCTCGCTGCAGTGGAGCGGGTCCCTATTTCGTCCAAGGGATTGGGCCTTTTGCCCAACCCCTCAAAAAATTATATCTCCTTTATTCTTTCCTACTGCACCCACTTTCTCTCTTTTGAATTGTTTTCTTTGGTTGTTTAATCTTCTTACTTAAAACCTATTCAAGTTTTATTAAATTTACTGGGACTAATTTTCTGACTAATTTCATTCAGCTATACCGCTTCAATGTAGTCTTGCTGTCGAAGTATTCGAAGAAATCTGTATCAAATTTCGTATCTAAACCTCAATAACCTTCTTATTCATGTATAATTATCAAGGGCGAGAATTATTTTCGACAACAAAAAGAGAGAGATAGGGAGAACAATTACAATAAGAAATGGACAGAGTGGGATATGAAATCTTATTACTTTTTTTTGTATGGTTCAAGTAATGGAAACTGTTAGAGGAATGTATTTGAAAAGAAATATGCGTTTCCTTATTATTTTTGTGTAGTTTACTACTTTTTTACTTCTCTTAAAAGAAACAATTCATGTTATTTATATACACCTCAATGTTATTTAAACAAAAGGTTATTAAGGTCATTTAACATGTTTAAAAAAACATGACATTTAACATATTTATCCTAAGAATTTTTTTTTGTTGAAACATTGCATTAATTACTTTAAAACTCTATTACAATACATATTAATTAAAAGATAAGGGACAGTCTTCCAAGTCTTTGACCTATTCTTCTTCCTTGCCCATTTGGCGAGTTTGTCTGCTTGAGAATTCAGCTGTCTGTTTATGTTTTTGAAGCGGACACTGTCCAACCTTCTTTGTATTTCTTTAATCCTTCAAATATGGATATGTGATTGCCATTGCACTAAATGACTACTGTCAAGTAAGTGCTTGATGGGATTACTGTTATCGCTTTCGATGATGATTGATCTGTAGCTGTTATTTTCTGCCCAGATGAGCCTTGAAGGATTGCTAGAGCTTCGCTTTCTTCGCTATTTCTGGCTCTGGAAGTCATCGCACATGCTTCTATAAATTTGGACTCCGAGTCATGAGCTATCATACTTATACCGATGTTTGCATCAACTGTCTTAAAGGATGCGTCCACATTGATCTTGATATATGGTCGTGGGTGAAGTGAAGATCCTTATTCAATTTTTCCTCTCTCCGTAACCGACTTCCACTTCCCATAACTCTTTCTTAAAACTTACTGTTTCTTGAATACAGGAAAAGGGAAGATAATTATCTTGCCCTAAATTATCTCAACTAAAATTACCCAGATGAAAATCGAATCCGTTTATCACTCAGAGATCCTCATTCAGTTATTTTCTCTCTCTCTCTCTCTAACCGACTTCCACTATCTTTCTTAAAACCAATGTTTCGTGAATATAGAAAATTCGTATAACTATCTTACCCTAATTTAAATTACCTAGATCCAAACCCAATCCGATTATCACTCAGATATCCCTTTAGAAACTCCACAATCATCTGCCTAGGAAAGTTATAAATACAGAACAATCTACTCGAGCAAGAGTTGTTCAAGTTGTTCTTTCAGGTATATTTGTAGATAACATGTTTGTTAAAATTCCCATGACATTATGTAATTTTATATTTGTGTCTTCTTCTTCTCTTAATTTTTTTGTTTTATTGTTTTTCGGGATTGCTTCCTTCTTTGACATATAGAGGCCAAACCTTACTTCTTCCTGCTTTTACTTCATCTCTCCATCCCTCTGACCCACTTCTATTTCCCCTCCATTTTCTACCTTTTTGTTGCTTACTTGATGTCGTTTTTCAAGTTCCATCTCTCTTCTCATATTTCATTTTCCTTGCTTACTTTTGTATCTTTTTAATTTTCGGGTCTCAAATCAACATAATTCCCTCCATTGATATGCATAATTGTGTTTGATTACCAGGTACTATCTCCATTGTTAAATATAATTGTGTTTTAGAGAACCTAAGAAATACACATAGACTATAGATTTACTATAAACTGTTTACACATATACTATAGATTTACTATAATCTGTTTTAGGATAGTTCCCACTATTTTGTTTTAGACTAAGAAATAGACATAAACTATAGATTTACTGTAATCTGTTTTAGGATAGTTCCCACTATTTCGTCTTAGATAACTTATAGGAAATACACATAGATTCTAGATTGTAGATTTATTATAATCTCTTTCATGTCAAAGAAAATGAGTAACAAATTACAGATTTACATAGTTCTAATAAGTTCGGCAAAAAATTACAGATTTATATATCAGTTTTCAAAGTCTTTTACAACTTTTTGAGTTCTTGATTTTTTATTGAACTTATGGTAATATTTCTTTTATCTGACCAGACTTTTCATATTCTTTTATCCAGGTGAAGTTTCATAGTACACGATTCTTTTGATTAAGTTGCAAATTTTAGTGTAATTCTTTATCTTTCTTCTTATATTGCATTCTCCTTGCTTACATGCACGTCTAACAATAAATATGTTGTTTTTCAGGATTGGTTCTTTTTTTTTTTTTTCTTTATACTATCACCATAGGCTATTGTTTAGTTTAGTTCTTTTTTTGTATTTATTTATTTAGTAAGCAAACTATATAATTTTGTTTTACTTGTTATTAGAATATCAAAGAACTCAACAAGATTAGGATAGAGTTCTTTGGTAAGAACTCTTTAAATGTTCACATTAGTTGTCTCGATTTATTACGTTGAACTTTTTTCGAATTTTTATTTGAAAATTTGCGAAGCTTTCATATAAATTGCTAAACTGCAGGTTTTTCCTTATATATGGCGTCTCATCAACATCATACTCATGACTCGCCAGATGAAGATGACGCTTTAGAAGTATGACAATTACACTTTCTTACCAAATCATGAATTATACTTATAAAATTAATCCTATTTATATATCATTTTCCAAATTGTAGACTCGAACTATAGGCCAACGTAATCGCCGTGCAAGAGAGCGTTCGACACGTTTACACGAAAGAAATTCGGTTGCTAATCAATCAAGTTTTTCTGACGAAGAGATTTCTTCTGAGCATGGAGTTGAACAACTCAATGTAACTACATTTAAACTTTAACCCGCCTGTTACTATGTATTATATTTTACTTTTAATATTACAGAATCGAACTATAGCTCAACGCAATCGTCGTGCAAGAGAGCGTTCTGCACGTTTAGACGAAAGAAATTCGGTTGCTAATCAACCAAGTTTTCCTGGGGAAGAGATCTCCTCTGAGCGTGGAGTTGAACAACTCAATGTAACTTCATTTAAACTTTGACCCGCCTATTACTATGTATTATTTTTTACTAATTTATTTTTAATATTACAGAATCGAACTATAGCCCAACACCAACACATTCGTCGTGCAAGAGAGCGTTCTGCACGTTTAGACGAAAGAAATTTGGTTGCTAATCAACCAAGTTTTCCTGATGAAGAGATCTCCTCTAAGCGTGGAGTTGAACAACTCAATGTAACTTCATTTAAACTTTGACCCGCCTATTACATTGTATTATTTTTTACTAATTTTGTTTTAAAATATTTCAGAATCGAACTATAGCCCAGCGCAATCGTCGTGCAAGAGAACGCTCTGCACGTTTTAGATGAAAGAAATTCAGTTTTTAATCAACCAAATGTTCATGACGAGGAAACCTCTTTTGATCATGGAGTTGAACAAATCAAAGTAACTTTCTAACCCCATAATGCAAATTACAAAATATATTGTTTGATTTTTATAAAAGTATTTTTTTAATGATGTAGAACCAAACTACTGCACAACGCAATCGACGCGCAAGAGAGCGTTTGACCCGTTTCGGTGAAGGAAGTTCAAATACTATTAATGTAGCTCCTGAAGTATGTTCTGAAAATCAAAATGAGACTCATGTCGTAAGTACCACTAATTTTATATCAAACACTCTATCCATGTATCTATTGTAAATAATAATGTATGATATTCAACTTTTTTACTTCTTTTATTTATTTCAATTTTTTTAATCTTTTTAACATGATATTCATTATTAAAAGGTAAGATATTGTCTAGATAAATCTTATTTGTTTTTAACTTTTGGATAATAAGCTTCATATACTTTAAATAGTCAATCACGAAAAGTATTATCTCAACTAAACATATTATATTACTATTTCGTAGAATAATTGTTCAAAGGCACAACTAGCAGAACGTGCCCGTCTTCAAGCTGATCTGATACGTGCTACTCGAGTCCCAACTTTGAGAATTGTTGAAAGAAAGGAAAATCCCACAAGCTTTAATCCTCCACAAGTCATCATTGAGCATTCTGATGAGGTTTGATTTTCGATTACATTATTTTTTCATAAATGAATGTTTTAAATATTTTCTTTAACTTTTCAATTATTTTTTTGGCACTTTAATTCCGGACGTTGAATATGAGCAGTAGTACTTCGACGTCGACAAACGGGCTAACCCCTAATGAATGTTATGAAGATCCAGTCAAAATAGTTCCAGAGCATATAATTGAATATGACCAGACTGATGATGAATTAAATTTTGGTTTTCCGCTGCCAAGTAACAACATTATTAGTAGCTCTATGGGGCGTCATTCTTTAGGCCGGATGAATATAGTGTGCCCTCACTGTGGAGCTTTAAATTGGATCGATGAAAAATTAACTATTTCGTCTATCAGAAATCCTTTATTTGGAACATGTTGTTTGCAAGGGAAAATTCGTCTACCTACTCTTGATGGGCCTAGAAAGTTTCCTAAAAAGGTCACCACCTGCAAGTATATGGGCATCAAGTAATAGTTCCGGTAAGACCAGTTCGTTCCTCAGAGACCAAGTCAATCTATTTGGTGAGACAATAATTTTCCCACAGATTTTCTCGTCTTCGGTCTTCCCAACCTATTTTTCTCTCTCTGACTTTCTGAAATCTCTCTCTTTATCTCTCACTAAGAAAAACTAAATACAAGAAATAAAACAGAGGATCACCTCTTTCTCTCTCTAGAAAAATTACCAAAAACAGAAAATTGAACTTAACAAGCTAAGCTCTCTCTCTCTCTCTGTTTTCCGATTATAAATGACTCCCTCTCTCTCTCTGTTTTTCTCTTTCTCTTACTCAAAAAATCATAAACGGTAAAGAAGAATCAAGATGCTGATGATGGTGTTTTCTCCTGCCTTTAGCCGTTTCCTTCTTGTGATGATGATGGTTTCTCTTTTTTCAGCCGTGAGGAGAGATCCCTCCTCCAGTCCCTACCGACTCTGTTATATAGAAATAGCAGGAATCCTCACTACTGGTTTATCCCCAAATATGGAAGCCAATATCCAAGCAATCTTCGATCTTCCTCTTTCTCTAGAAATCTCTATCCAACCAGCTTTCTTTCCATTTCGGTTTCAAATCATATATGCTTTCTCTCTCTACTGTGTTCCTATAAGTTATTTCTGTTTGAAAATAAAAGGAGAATCCCACAAATTTGGAAACACGATTGCTGGCAAGATTGATGATGGAGGGCAACATGTTACTATACTTCGCGGGAGAAATACATTTGTGCAGCGCAGCCTGAAGTGGAACCACATGTTACTAACTGACGGTGGACCGTTGATCTTTATAGCGCGACGGAGTGGAGCCCGCACACCCCCTTTATCCCCGAATGTATCCCGAGACATATCCGAGCCATCAGATCTGCTTCCCACCCGCATGCCACATGTCTCTTTGCTTGGCTCTAGTCAACTAACTTTGACCTAGGCTTTGACCTGATATATTTTGCTCCTTCAGACTCCGATTTGACATCTGCTTTCGCCTGTGAGTTCGTACTGGACTTTAATTTTCATCCGAGTATCAACATGGGCCAAAATTACGAGACTACCCTCATCACCAAATGACCAGAACATCCTTAGTATGTAATTCTCCCGATTTATCCGTTTCTCGCATTGAACTCCGTAAAAGACACCTGAGTAAGAGAAACAATCAAATCATCAGAGTAACTGCTCGAAATGGACTAACTAGCCCAAGTTAAGAGATTCAGATGAGACATTTTCATGTCTCATCAACTCTCCGTGAACCACCTGAATCTCTGAAAGCATTGTACGAGGGTAACGATGAAACATCAGTGCGTTTTCGAAATAATATTCGGCGATATAATGCACCTAATGCATTTATCAGTCTAGGGTGCACACTAGAACCGAGAATTTTACAGGGAAGGGGTATACGTCATTCACGATACATGGAAAATTGCGTCATAGAACGGGATCATTAGAATTAGTTGAAGGAACCGATGGGTCATATGCTCAATTATATATTTATGATCCTTCAAAAGCTTTAAAGATTCGAAGTGGAAGAAATGAAGATCTTGATGTTAATGTGTTTGAAATTATTCAAAACACATTATTGGCTAATAACTTATTTTTCTAAGTGTATCATCAGGATCATTCGGTTCTCCAACGAATTAATTCAGCTGAACAAAATATACATGTTCACCTTCATTACCGTGCTGCAACTGATATACGACGTTATAATCTACCTTCAGTTGATGAGATTGCAGTTATATTGCCTAGAGATGGGACTGAAACATCTAAGTCTAGGGATATTATTTTACATTTGAGGGGGGTCTCGCAGTTGATGCGTATATCAGAATGTCATCCGACATATTTACCGTTGCATTACGTGTTGTTATTTCCTTATGGTGAGTTAGGTTGGGATCCTGAACTTAAGCAGTGGGACGTTAAGCATGATCGACCGAGTACTGAAAGGCTGACCCAAATGCAGTATTTCAGTTATCGAATTTTTCAACGAAGCTCTGAATACTCAACCATATTACGAGATGAAAAATTATTCCAAGAATTTTTGGTGGATGCATGGGCCTCGACTGAGCAGAACAAATTGAATTTTATTCGGTGTTATCAATCGGTATTGCGATCTGAACTTTACAACGGGTTAACAGATATAGCAGATGATGGTTTGCGTCCCGATCAAGTTGGTCAACGATTCATTTTGCCTTCTTCTTTTACTGGCAGGACTGTAGGGAATTATACCCTTATACTAGTGTTTATAGCGGATAAGGACATCTAATGTCTAACACTAGTATCCCCAAGATCATCATGCAAAACTAGTAATTAACTAATAGGAAGATAGTAGATTACCTTAATCGCTATTTCCCTCGAGCTAGTTGAATAGATTAAAGAAGACCAAGAGCTTCAAACGTAGCTCCTCTACTTGAGACACCGAACGGTGTATTTAATCTCTCTCCTTGAAAGCTCGCTAACACTCCAATGGTGGTTTGATAATAAGAAGACCTTCTTCTTGCTTGACTAGAAGATAGCTTGGGAATTAGTTCACTTTCTCCTCTCTACTGATGTGGTAGAGTAAGAAAGCTTGGAGAGAAATTCCACACCTTATTATCTACCTTAAGAGTGTTTATATAGAACCCTAATGAGAATACACCTCCTCAAGGTTTCCTAAAACACCCTTTAGAATAAGATTTAGGGAAATAGTCGAAAATAGCAATTAATGATATTTTTTTCAATTCCATAAGGACGAGGTGTCCAAACACCACGAAATTTTGTTTGCATACTACTGGATATGTCAGTAACTCGCCCTCCAAAATTCAGTCCAATCCGAGTCCCGGAAGTACCCGAACCGGCCAAGGCCCAAAACCTTTATTTCGGGCCTTTTTGCTATCTTTTGCCCGAATTCTATTTAGGCCTGTGAGATATGTTTATGGGACATTCCAATGTTATATCACACTCCCACTAGTCATATCATCCAATTAAATACCCATTCTTATGTGTAACCCGATGAAGGATCCGATGGAAGTTAGCCGCGAATTACTTCGTAATTCGACGATCGTAGTTGGTTTCTAGCTAAACACTACGACCCCTAAATCAATCGGACTTGATGATCTTCTTCATCAATTTTCCTAGCAGACATATTGCTCGCATTGCCATCTTGGTCGAAGGACATCTCCTTCAACTCCTTCAGACTCCCACTTGGACTTAGAACAAGTGCAATGCCTCGATTCCCGTGTCAATTTAGTATCCCATCTGATAGGTCACGTCATTCATACTTTCTTGATCTCCGAGTACAACTGTAAAAGACAAACAATTAATTCTTAATCCGTTTGAGCGCGGCCACGCATTTTCAGTTGTCACTCATCAAGTGGGCTTGAGACACTTTTGACCTAATGTGATTAGGATGACACAATCTATTCTTGTGCTCCCACTTAACTTCATGTGTATCCTGTCCTTCCCAGTATCTGTCTTTATAACCTCCTTTTACGGCGCGGTGTTTGACGGAACCAAAGTCGGACATTCCTTACATAAGATGAGTGAAGCACTCATGTTTTGAGGAATCTCTTCAATCTTGTCTTTTGAGAAGTATTTGACGTTCATTAAGAGTGATGTACTTCTCATTAGAGGGTTATCCAGTGTATAAACCTTTTACACACCCACGTAGTCGAATCGAATACACTATTCCTATAGCCCATGAAATTGCGCTATCCCATCGACTCCCGTACTAGTCTTCATGAGTCCTTCTTGTCCATGCAATGACCTGGACTAGGGATTTGACAATAAATATTCCAAGTTCACTTAATATGGTTTCATTCATCAGATCACGTATCTGACAAACCTATTCGGAATAATTTATCATCAATGGACTGTCGTTTAAACACTAAATCAAATTTAGACGACTTGTGAAATAACTCTATTATTTCTGATAACGAGGGTTGTAAATATGAGTCTCTTTCGTAAAACTCTTTTTACCCACTCAGTTTTACTTGTCGAGGTTTATTCCAAATTTACCTCATGCCTTAGACTGTGTATGAATCTCATACTATGTCTTAGGTGACAGTTTAGTTTGAATACCGTGGTAGTCGGTTTTAAACTTTGCTTATTATCAATTAATTTGAAGATTGCTATCTTCAACCTTGATAATATCTAGTAATCTTTACTAGAGTTAAGGCTTTTAATTTCTTATGTAGAATTTGCAACGGTTACGGCTTAAACACTTTTAAGCCTACTTTCCTTCAATGTCTGGAAGTTTGCTACGATGACTATTTGTACTACTTTCATCCTTTAGCCTTCTAGGATGTTTCAGTAGTGTTTCGGGTTTACCAATCCGAATTGGATGTCTAAATGCTAATCACGTTCAACATGACTTGACTTTATGTTTTCAAACATAAACGTCTCTCTCATGCGTGCTTGCTCATCGGTGACGAGTCATGAAAATGCCTCATCTGGATCTCTTAACTTGGCCTAGTTAGTCTATTTCGAGCAGTTACTCTGATGAATTGTGTGTTTCTCTTTCTCAGGTGTCTTCTAAGAAATTGAGCACGAAAAACGGTTAAAACGGGAAGAATGACACATGAGGGGTATTTTGGAGATAAAGGTTTTCTGGAAATTTTGGCCATTGTTGATACTCGGATGAGAAGTAGAGTCGAAGGTGAGTCCAATGCCGAAAACGGGAGTCCGATCGGAGTTCGGATGACAGACTTATAGCTAGTCAAAGTTTGGGTTTAAAATCAAGTCAACAAAGACACGTGGCGAGCAATATAACGGTAATATCAAAATTTTGGTACACTGGTGGGCAGATGTGGGTAACATTTAGGGATTTCTAGGTGTCCATGATTCCACGTAACCGAGCACAATATGTGACAGTTAATCCAAGTGCATCTAACGGCTGAAAGTACAAGCAAGCACATGGCTTCATCTCAGGCCAAGTTGCACGTTCCTTATATTGCTCCAAAAGCACTAAATCATTGTCCCCTTAATAACCCACTACCAATCCAGCAACTCAATCCCGTGGATTGACCCTATCAAGCACCCGATTCTCTCCTTTATCTTATTTATCTTTATCCATTAAGGCATTATTTTCAATATACAACAGGGAAAGAAAGTTTAGAAGTTAGAAAGAGATAGTTTTTCTTTCTCTTCTCTAATTCATACCAAAATAGAGAAATCGTGAGATATACTCAGAGAGGGTAAGAAAGATTAATAGAAGGTTGAATTTTCTATGGACTAGAGGGATTTGATGGAGATTGGGTATTTTACAGAGAAGGTAGGTGGAGATTATTTGAATCACTCTCTTTCTCTTATTATCAATTTGACAGTAGAGAGAGAAAGAGATTTATCTCCTTTGATTGGATTTACTTCTATTTCTGAGAGATATGACAGAGAAACCGACAGATGGATGAGGAGATTTGTGGGAAAGATTGAAGAATGAGAAATCAGAACTGCAACTACTTTCCTCCACTCCTATAAATATCAGAAAACACAACATTGAAGATCATCTCGGTTGGGGAGGTCGAATTCTCTCCTTTAGCTCAACTAACAGAAACATTAGAGAGAGAGAAAGAAGGTTCATCATTATACCATTTATCTTTTCTTCTTCTTCTTCTTCTTCTGTTGTTAATCTTTTAGTGAGAGAAAGAATTATCAATAAAGAAAGAGAGAAAGAATTGTAAAGAAAGAGTTGTAACAGAAAGTTGAATAAGAAATTGTGTTTGATATTTATAGTTTTCTTTTACTTCTTCATTATTTTCTCTGATCCTTTCGGATATAGTAGAGAGAGAAAGAGAGAGTGATTTAAGAAGAAAGAAACAGAAGAAGAAAACAGTGGAGATTTCAGAAAGTAGAGAGAGAAAAAAGAGTTGGAGAAGACGAGAAAATTATTTTCCCTAAGGGTCTGTTTGGCAGAATTTTGGGAAAAACAGAAGGAAATCATTTCCCTAAGGCCCTGTTTGGTTTGGAAATAGCGTAAAATTTAAGTTTTCTTCCATTCTCTTTTATTATTCATATTTATTTAAATCTCGATCATGATTAACTAAGACTCTCCATCTAGGGTTTTACGATGAAACCCATTTTTGATCTTTTAGAGATATAATTTTTATTGATTAACTCTTGATTAATGCTTCATAGTTTAATTCATTTTGGTTTGATAAATAGATTTTCTTTTCACTATTTATACTTTTCGATTTGATGCATCGTGCTTATGTTAAATCATTTGACGGTTCATACTTATTAATTGATAAATAGTAGTTTAGAGATTTATTTATTTAAAATAAAATGATTACATTGTTATGTTTTATTCGGTTTTAACGAAAACATCTCCCGGAATTAGGATAGTTCATTATCCGAAATTCTGAGTTATAAAAAAGAGAATTAACCATTTTAAGTATTTGTTTCTAAAAGTGATTTTATGTGGTGGAATCCTAAACCCTAGACTCCTCTCCCCATTTGAGTTCATTTTCATTCCCGTAATTTTATTTTAATATTTTATTCTAAAAACCAAAACCAAATCATTTTACAATCTTATTACTTCCTAATTTTAGAATAGGCTTAACTAGTCTCTGAGGAACGAACCGGACTTACCGGAATTATTACTTGACGCCCGTATACTTGCGGGTGGTGACCTATTTAGGGTAACCTTCTAGGCCCATCAATCGGTGTCTTTTCAAACTCCGATTTGGCAACGCTCTTTGTCATGAGTTTTGGGTCGAATTTCTTTTAGACTTTTCCGAGTCTTAGATTTTCTGTTTCGGATCTCAAGCATCTCAGCGTACTGAGTCTCTGTAATCCTATCATCTTTTTGATCTATGCTTATAAATCTTCAGATGCTCAAAATGGCATTTCATCCTTGTGTGTGGTCCTTTTATTGAGTCAGTGTGTTAACTGTTACGCAATATCTTATGTCGTACTCAATCTTTTGTATGTACTCTGCATACGGACCCGGAAGGTTTGTTTCTCCCACTTACATTCTTGAAACTCGTGATTCAAGATTTTTCTTCATTCCTAAGGAATCAAATTTCTTTGATTGCCTCTTTGAATCGAAGATTCTAACTCTTGCGTGCTTTTAATCCGACGATGGATTTCTGAAGCAAGCCTATGGACATAACTTGATTGAAAGAATCTTATTCTTCTTGTCTAGTTTCAGGAAACATGAATGTTTCCATCCTTCTCAGGTATTTTATCTCTTCAGAAATAACCTTTATTTTCTGAGTCTTTGGGATTTTACTTTTGACCTTTTAGGGCTTTTGAACAACAATTTGGAATTTTCTCAACTACTTTGAGATATTCCTTTAGAAACACTTTCACTCGCTTTGAGAGTTTTCCTGCGAATGACATTCGCTTTTGTGCGGTGGGTTTATAAGATCATATCTTTAACCTTTCCTTTTCCGAGGAGCCGCAGTTTGTTGCTCTTGGTCGAATTTAATCGTCTTGTACAAGTTTCTTGATTGTTCTTCATATCATGATTTTTCTCATGATCGAATTAAATCGACTTGTACTTTTCTCCCACTTATTTTGTAATAATTAGTACTTTTTTCCCAGACTACTAGGTGTGCTAATTACTAGAAGAATATTATCATAAGCAACAAACACTTTGTTCTCTTGATTGGTTGTGGAAGAAGCCCAAATTTCTTTCAAAAAGAAATTGCGTCAGATATTAGCTAGTTTTGTAACGCTTTTTACAAGTTTTAGCTTTAGACGGAATTTTGGTAGTTTTGTGGGAAGCTATGTCTAGACTAGTGGATTTTGGAGGATAGAGTTTGATTCGTGTTCTTCATCTTGATCCTTTTGGACACTCCAAATATGGATAGGTTAGAAGTGTGTTTGAAGATCAATCTCTGTTTCTGACTCAAGACTTTCTTTCTTGTCAGTTGATTCATGTTTTGGTTATTTGAACCTATCTTGTAGGTGTTAACCAAGTTTAGAATTCTTAGGTATAGATTGTTTAATTTAGCACTTTTAATAACATCTCAATTTAGAAATAAAGTTTTTTATTGATTCTCCATAATACTTAGTACAGACATGATGTTAAAAACTAGAAAAACGCTTAATCTAGATTAGTGCCTAAAGTAGACTTCGATCCCTTTCACCATAAGAACGTCCTTCTTAGTCTCCACTATAGCGATGTCCTTTTCGGCTGTTAGAAGTATAGAATGAAGTTCCTCCAACGTTTTATCCGATCCATTCATGTTGTAGTTCATCTTAAACTGACTAAAACCACTATGGAGGGAGTGAAGGATAGTGTCGGTAGCCGTCTGTTGGCTATAAGGGAAACCTAGTTTAGCCAGCTTGCCCACGAGCCTGATCATTTGACGAACATGAGGCCCAACTGGTTTTCCCTTTTCAAGGTGCATGTCCATAATTGCTTTAGAGGTTTCAAACCTCTCCAATCTCGACTGTTTCTGGAACATTTCCCGAAGTTGTTGCATTATGGAGTAAGCATCCATGTCTATGAACTGCTCTTGCAGAATCGGTTCCATGGTTGCTAGCATTAAGCAAGTTACAGGCTCTGCCTTTTTCCGCACACTCCTTTCTTCATCTATCTCTTCTTTAGTCAAAGTATCATCCAATACAGGAATTGGAGTTTCTAGTACATGTTGCTTGCCTTCCATCCTGAGAATTATTCCCAGGTTCCTCTCCCAGTCGAGAAAGTTGTGCTCATTCAGCTTCTCCTTGTCGAGAAGTGAGCGGAAGTTGAAAATATCTTTTGTCATCTTTAAACTACATAAAAGAAATGGCAAAGTTTTAAAACTCGTTATCGTTTTGAAAAACTTAGTTTTCTCACATCAATCAATAAAAATCGTCCCCGATTGAATAAGTGATTCCAAGATCCCAGTTCTTCGGAGTAAAGCGGACGAAGGCCCTACCCTTTGACTCTGTCGTTCCGGGTGAGTGAACTACTTCACTGATCATACCTTATGACTCTTGGTTGATAGATTTCATTGATGAATGACTAATCTATCCTTTTGCCTCGAGTATCCAAGACTCTCTTGTTGATCTCGTTGAGTAGAACCATTTAGACGTGTAGGCCTCTTCAATAGATCTACCCCATTGTCCCAAGGTAGAGGAGGTACTCTGCGAAGGCCGACCCACCTTCCTCGAACAAGGGCGCAACGAGTGTCTTAATCTGGATAGGCGATTACTCAAGATTACGTTTTGGGGACTTTTACGCTAGTCTGGCGTTTGTTATAGTGAACTATTTAGCCTAACTAACATCCACGACATAAAGCGTAAATAAGTAAGTAAATGCGGGCGAGAAAATAAATCAAACAGACATGGATCCTAGTATGGCCCCTAAAATGGAAGATCTAATCTCCTTTGGTTTGCTTCTTGTTTCGCCTTTTGGTTCGTCTAGATCTCCATCTTTGAACCTCCATTGATTTCTCCCACTCACCTTTGGATTCCTTCCTTGAGTTTCTTCAATGGACTCGTAGACCCTAAACTCTAATTACAAGACTTTAACGATTCGCAGATCGTATAAACTTGAAACTAAAATTAATTACAAATATGCACCAATCCGTGCTTAAAACAAGAATATAGAAACAAATCTATGGCCATACTAGTTTCCCGCATTCACATCACATGCAATCATATAATATATAAAGGCTAAGAATTATATATGCATGATTATATTGGGAGACACTTTTGTCGACATCACATGTCACATTACGGACCTTAAGTCTAAATTCGAAGAACTCGTCTAATGGTGCATTCCGGTTTTATCTTTTATGATTTCTAAAATTAACTTCAAGAAAAACTCCGTTTCGGGTTTTGAAAGCCCGGGTCTATTTCGGAAAAAATATTGGTTCGATTCTCAATGATTTCATAAATCAATTTAAAGAGAAATCCGTTTTGGCCTTCTGGATGGCCCGGATTAATTTTGGAATTATTTGGTTGGAATCGGAAGAAAGTTTGGCAAAAACTCCCACTCGAATGATGGTCCCTTTTCGTGGTCCGAAAAGCCTCGAAAAAGCCCGGGACAAGTCCTAGACAAGTCCCGGCCCAAGCCCACAAAAGGGCTCGGACAAGGTCCGGACATAGCACGGCCCATAGGGCCGGCATGTCCTGGCCGAGGCCTATCAAGCCCTGATCTCGTCCTGGTCGGAGCCAGGACGCTAGTCCATGTACCAGACGCGTCTGGTGCTGGACCGGACCAGCACCCTAGAACCTCCCAGACGCGTTTCCAAGACGCGTCTGGTCGAGAGCTTAAGACGCGTCCAGTAGCAATCTGGTTGCAGCTGCTAGACGCGTCTCCTGGACGCGTCTCAGCAGCTGCTCTAGACGCGTCCAGCAGCTTCTGTCCGGCCAGGAAGCTTCCTGGCCAGACACTAGGTTTCCAAAACCCTAGTTTCCAATTTTTTTTTTTTTTTGCAAATCTCTATTTGCTATTTTCCAAATTTTAAACTCTTTTTAAATTTTGAAATCCCTTTTAGAACACTTCTAAAATTTCTCAAAACTTGTAGAAACTTTTAAAATTTCCAAACTTTGTTTTTAGGAGTTTCTTAAAACTCAAAAACAATTCTTTTTAAAATACTTCTAAAATTCTAAATTTTTGTTTTTTTTTTTTTTGGGAGTTTCCTAAAACTCAAAAACAATTCTTTTAATCAACCGATTTTGGATCAAAATTCTAGGTTTTTGAAACTTTTTCAAGAACAATTTTGAAAACCAATTCAAAATCAATGAAATTCAATGTTTTGAAACACTTCCAATCATGAATTTTGATTTTTTAATTTGAAAAACTAGTTTAATCATATTCATTGTAATCAAATTATGAGTTTGAAGTACTTTTAAAACACTTTTAAAGTACTTTTATAAACTCAATCTATCGAACTATCAAACATATCAATTAGTTCGATTCTTAGCAAAAACTAGTTAATTGCAATAGGCTCTGACGCCACTGTAGGGAATTATACCCTTATACTAGTGTTTATAGCGGATAACGACGTCTAATGTCTAACACTAGTATCCCCAAGATCATCATGCAAAACTAGTAATTAACTAATAGGAATATAGTAGATTACCTTAATCGATATTTCCCTCGAGCTAGTTGAATAGATTAAAGAAGACCAAGAGCTTCAAACGTAGCTCCTCTACTTGGGACACTGAACGGTGTATTTAATCTCCCTCCTCGAAAGTTCGCTAGCACTCCAATGGTGGTTTGATAATAAGAAGACCTTCTTCTTGCTTGACTAGAAGATAGCTTGGGAATTAGCTCACTTTCTCCTCTCTACTTGATGTGGTAGAGTAAGAATACTTAGAGAGAAATTACACACCTTATTCTCTGCCCTAAGAGTGTTTATATAGAACCCTAATGAGAATACACCTCCTCAAAGGTTTCCTAAAACACCCTTTAGAATAAGATTTAGGGAAATAGTCGAAAATAGCAATTAATGATATTTCCCCAATTCCCTAAGGAGGAGATGTCCAAACACCACGAAATTTTTCATGAATACTACTGGGTATGTCAGCAACTCAACCTCCAAAATTCAGCCCAATCCGATTCCCGGAATTACCCGAACCGGCTTACGCCCAAAACCCTTATTTCGGGCCTTTTTGTTATCTTTTGCCCATATTCTATTTAGGCATGTGAGATATGTTTATGGGACATTCCCAATATTATATCACACCCCCACTAGTTATATCATCCGATTAAATACCCATTCTTATGTGTAACCCGATGTAGGATCCGATCGAAGTTAGCCGCGAATTACTTTGTAATTCGACAATCGTAGTTGATTTCTAGCTAAACACTACGACCCCTAAATCAATCGGACTTGATGATCTTCTTCATCAATTGTCCTAGATGACATATTGCTCGCATTGCCATCTTGGTCGAAGGACATCTCCTTCAACTCCTTCAGGGACACGACATATGTTTGAAATATATCAAGATTAATGGCGATCACACGTTACAATCATCATCCTGATATATTTCTCACTATGGCTGAGAATCCGAATTGGCTGGAAATAACATCTTCTCTTTTGCCGAACCAAACTGCTATAGATAGACCTGATCTGGCTGCAAGGGTCTTTGAGTTGAAAAGGAAGCAATTGATGAAAGAAATTAAAAAAAAATGAAGTCTTTGGGAAATATGTTGCTCATGTTTATACCATTGAATTTCAGAAACGTGGATTACCTCATATGCATGCACTTATATTTCTTCAAGATTCAGATAAAATTCATACAGTCGATCAGGTTGACAAATTAGTTTGTGCAGAATTACCAGATGAGTTAGAAGATCCGACCATATTTCACACAGTAAAAAATTGTATGCTTCATGGTTCGTGTGGAAATCAGAGACCGAATGCGTCATGTATGAGCAAAGGAAAATGCACAAAAGGATATCCATGTACATTTACAAATGCCACCACTCTTGGAGAAGATGGATATCCAATATACCGTCGTCGTAATGACGGTCGATTTTTTACGGTAAGAGGGCAATCAGTTGACAATAGAAATGTAGTGCCTTACAATCCATATCTTTTTAGGCTATTTGATTGTCACATAAATGTAGAAGTTTGTGCGAGTGTATGATGTGTGAAATATATTCACAAGTATATTTACAAAAGGAGGTGATCGCACGACTATGATTATTGGTTGGATCGATGAGATTCGACAATACCTTGATTCAAGGTACATTTCCCCACTGGAAGCTGCATGGAGAATTTTCGGTTTTTTATTACATGAAGAGTATCCGCCTGTTGTAAGGTTGGTTGTACATCTCTCAGGGATGCATCATGTGCTTTTTAATCCTAATGAGGGAGCGGAAGTTATTCAATCTAGAGTTACACAACAAAAATCAACTTTAATGGGTTTTTTTCGTGTTGTGAATCTTATCCAGCAGCTCGAGCGAACACTTATCAAGCATTTCCGCAATACTTTGTGTGGCACAAAACTCTTAAAATTTGAAAAGTGAGGCAGAATGGCTCCGCAATAGGAAGGATGTATTTTGTTAGTATAATGCAGGTGAGAGATCCTACTTGAGGTTGTTACTAACAGTTGTAAGCGGGTCAAAATCGTTTGAGTGTTTACGTACTTTTGATGGGATAATCTATGATACGTTCAAACAAGCATGTGTTGCACGTGAACTTTTGGAGGATGATGGAGAGTGGATACAGTGTTTAAAAGAAGCTGCTCGAATGAATAGTGGTCACCAATTGAGAAGACTTTTTTATACGCTTCTTCTGGAGTGTCATCCATTAAATCCACATTTATTATGGGATAGGTCTGCGAAAGACATATGCGACGATCTTGCGCATGTTCTCCGGGCAACAAGTGGAGTTGCAGATCCTACTGAGGATCAAATACTTGATTACGGGTTGTACTTAATAAATGAATTACTGCTAGAAACTGGAAAAAATCTCAATGAACTTTTTCCTACTATGCCACAACCACGTGAAATATGGAGCGAAATTCCTGAAAATAGGTTGGTTTGGGATCGTATGCAACTTCGTATATCTCTTCACGAGTCAAATGTAGTTTCTAGTGTTGAACTTCTTAATGATTCACAAAGAGCCGCTTATAGAGATATTATCGATTCTGATAACCAGAATAAAGGACTTATATTTTTCTTGAGTTGTGGAGCTGGAACAGGCAAAACATTCATGTACAATACTTTAGCTGCAAGTTTTCGATTTCGTGGTGATATAGTCAATACTGTTGCATCTTCGGGCATTGCTTCGTTATTATCGGCTGGAGGTAGAACTGCTCACTCAACATTTCGTATTCCTTTGGATGTACACGAAGATTCAATGTGTAATGTCAGTAAACAACACCACATGCTGAGTTATTTAAGGAAATGAAACTTATTATATGGGATGAGGTACCAATGCAACATAGGTATTGCGTTGAGGCTGTTAGTCGCACTCTTCAAGATATTCGTGATGACGATAGACCTTTTGGAGGTATAACAGTTGTTTTGGGTGGCGATTTTCGTCAAATACTTCATGTAATCCCAAAAGGTGTAAGAGAGCAGATAGTTGGGGCTTCACTACAGAGATCACCTCTTTCGCATGCAATTAATGTGTTAACCCTTGCTCAGGACATGAGGTTAAGATCTGATGAACCTGGACACCAAAATTTTGCAAACTACTTACACGGGGTATGACATTCTTTAAATACAAATTATTTATATTTTTGTTTTCAACATACATATATAATATATGAACTTGCAAGGTATCTTTTCACTTTTTGTAGGTTGGGACAAATCTATAAGAGATCCTAGATTTACCAACATCTATTAATAGAAGTCGAAGTCTTCATGAACTTATTTCAGCTATCTATCCTGAGTTACATATTAATGGAACCGTAACAACAGAATATTTGACTGAGAGAACAATTTTTGCTGCACGCAATGAAGATGTATCTGTAATCAATGACGCGGCTTTGAGTATATCTCCCGGAGAAGTAGTAACTTATCTTGTTGCAGATAAAATGGAGGAAAGCGAAGTTAACAACTACGCTTTAGATGTTCGCTATCCTAATGAGTTTCTTAATTTTGTAAATCCTGCAGGATTTCCACCTTTTAAGTTAGACTTAAAAGTTGGGTGTCCCATAATGCTGTTACGAAATCTTTCTCCTAAAGATGGATTGTGTAATGACACGCGGTTGATGGTTGTAAGATGTTCACATCGTGTGATAGAAGCGAAAATCTTAAATGGAGATAAAGTTGGTAACTTGGTGTTTATTCCGAGAATTTCTCTAACACCTACCTCTTCAGACTTCAACGTCCAATTCAGCAGACGCCAATTTCCAGCTAAACTAGCTTATGGGATGACAATAAATAAATCGCAGGGTTAATCTGTTAAATTTGTCGGGATTGATTTGCGTACTCCTGTATTTAGTCATGGGCAGTTATACGTGGCTTTATCAAGATGCACTTCCACCACCAAGTTACATATATTACTTCCTGAAGCTGAACCAAATACCACAACAAATGTGGTTTATATTGAAGTTCTTTTATAAATTTATTTTATTTGTTTTCAACGTACATTTAAATATTGTTTCATTTATTGGAAATACTGTGTTCCACTACGAACATTTATATTTGGCTTAAGAGCATTTATATGAGTTTCTTTTTAAACAAAGTATTATGATTTTTTAATATCACATCGATAATTTTATTTGATAATTTATTTGTAATAAATTTTTGACGAACTAGGTGTCCACCGCGCCCTACTGGCGCGGTAGATCCCTTTTGACTAACGCCATTGTGAGAATAAACGAGCTAGAATTTAGCGTAGGTTGGTTGATGATGTCAAAGTGGTATTTATAGACCGAGTTCTACAACATACGTCGAGTGTGCATGTGCCGCAGTGTTCATGCACACCATTGTCTATACACAAACCATCAGACGTCACACGCGTCGTGCATTCACCTAGACGTGCATGCATCGTGTGCCCGTTTTACGGCTGCTACTAGATTGAATATATTGTTGCCAGAAAAAAAATGCATGTACATCGACAAACGTCGTCCATCCAAAAGTACTGTTACGATGATTCAACATTTTTTTTGATTATTTTTTTTTTTTTTATTTTACTTGGAATTAAAAATAGATTATCTATTTTGTTATGATTGCTAGGTGCTACTTTAGTTATCTTTCAATTTCATTATAACTTTAATTATTTTTTTTTTTTACAATGAATACTTGAAAACTAAATTTTCACCGTGAAAAAAAAAAAAAAAAACTAGGTTCCCACCGCGCCCTACGGGCGCGGTAGATCCCTCTAGGCTAACGCCGTTTTGGTTTATTACGTCCCTATTTTGAAATCACGTACTGATTTCGGATGACAGGTAAACGCATGACACCAAAAGGTGTGAAAATGGGTAGCAATGTGCATCCACTTTTTTTGTAAGCTCGACTCAACGTGATGTGAACTCACAAAATAGATTCCACGTTACACGCATACTTGGAGAATGATCGAAAACACTTTAGTCGTAAAATGGAGACGTAATAAACCAAAACGGTGTTAGCCAAGAGGGATCTACCGCGCTCGGGCGCGGTGGGAACCGAGTAATATATAAACAAAATCAATCTTTATTAATCATATTCCTGACCAAATCAAACAATAAAGTAAGGTGGAGTCTCTACTAGGAATCATATTGAAAAATAATTGCTCTTGGTAGTCACAATTATTTCACGTTCGCCAACCACAACTTTTGTGTGTGTTGTTTATAATAGTAAGTTCAAGGGGTAAGCTCAATTACCCATCTTTGAGGGTTGAGGGGTTGGAGGGTTGGGGGGAGGGAGGGGGTAAACTCAATTACCAATTAATGACTTGAGAATAAGCTAAAAAAACCCAAAGAAATCACAATATTTTAAAACCCGATTTTTTGTGACGGTTTATAGTTAATGGATTCACATATCTAAGGGTGAGCAGCGGTCGGTTTTTTTTGTTATGGTTCGAGCCGGAGCCGAACCAATAAGTGGCGGTTTGACTAAATCATCGGCCGAAGTCGAGCGATCATTCGGTCGGCCGACATGGTTCGACTCGGTTGAGTTCGGTTTAACCGAACACAATTTAGAGAAAATGACAAACTAATGTTATTCATTTCATTGGATATACGGAAAATAAAAATTAAGAGTCCATCGTACTTTTCCACCATTACATATACGGAAAATAAAAATTAAAAATTCATCGTACTTTTCCACCATTACAAACAAAAAAAGAAGTAGAAGTGCGAATGCAAAATCTATATTTTTAAGTTACTAAGAATGAGTTGTGGTACTTAGAACATTAGGGAAGACTTACCTCTAAAAACCTTTCAATCAAGTTGAATAGGTTGTGGTTGACGAAGCCAACAACAACAACTAGGAAGGAGGACAAATTTAGACTTGGAAGATTTGATTATGATTTTCCTAATTTTTTCCCTTATTAACTTTACAAAATAATTATTTCCTCTTTCCAAAGAGTTCGGTCGGTTCGGTTTGGGCGGTTTCTAGAAACCCAAGCCGAGGCCAAACCAAGTCGATTTGGGTTGTTCGGTTTTTCGGCCGAACAGAGTCGAACGGTGATCGATTCGGTCCAAAAATTGATCGGTGCGGTTCGACTTGGTTTGGTTTGGCCGATTGGTTCGGTTTTTGCTCCCCCCTATGACTATGAAAATAAAATAGCAACCGAACAATGCTATAACTCACCTATTTTCAGAAATTAATGAACGCTATCAACCACAAGCGAAGGGTTAGGTTGGGATTTGTTCATGAATTCATCCTATATATTATGCTTGGTGAGTGTTGGAATGTTACATGGATACTTGTCTACTTAGCCCACAACCGCAAGCCACAAAACATAAACTTGATAAGATATAGTTCAAAATTTTGGAACTATTTATGGATTTTATGTTCTATTTTGTGAAGATCATTATGATTTATGACTAGGGGGGCTTAGCTACTTCATGTAATAGATTAATATAAACATGATAAATACAACTAAAACCTAAAAGGGAAACAAAAGTCTGCTACACTTTTTTTTTTTGAGGTACAAGGAAACACTGCTACTACTAGTAAACAAAAGTCTCCATGAGCGTTTCTGTTTGTGATGTAAGGTCCATTTTGCCAATGGATGGATTGTCAATGGATGTTCCTGCTTAGATGTTGAAGGTGATCAACAATGCTTTGGTTATCGTTGTCGATGTGAAGATATTCTATTCGATTTTCTATTGCCCATCTTATGGTGCGTAATATTGCCTGGCATTCACATTCTTCTGGGTTTCGTCTTCGGATTATATCAGTTAGTTTGCTACATTTTCTTGGGATATTAAAATGAAACATAAGCTTCATTCCCCCAACAAGGGTCAAGATTATTTTCCAACATTTTTAGATAGGTTTTGGTTGCAGCTGATTTTCAAATGATCTCCTAATGAGAAGAGGAGTCACTGGATTTTAAAGATCCCAACTGTTATTGGACGCACCCCAAAATCTTCTTTCCCCCAACATGGGGTAATACTGAACGCACTCAATCTCTAGAGCCTGCCTTTAAAATAAATGGACACGCTTTCAAGATTTAATTGGCGGGCCTGTAATATTCTTGTTTGACATGTTCTTCGCAAAGTACCGTCATTGAAGTATGCAGAAAAGCAGATGAAATAGGCACTATTTGATGATTTGTAGTATTGAGTTTGGCTATCCAATTGACACTCAAAAGAGAAGGTCTCGGAGAAGAAATTATTCTCATGACCTCTCTGTATCCTCGACTAATTGCTTAGGTATATATAATATATGTAGATATATAACACTCTAAAATTCAAGAGGCCAGACATTCCATTCATGAATCATGAATGGAGATTTTCATTATCCTCACGTAAAACATTTGCAGATTTATGGCCAAATCAATTCTAGACCTTGTTGGGGTCTTATCATAACTTATAAGGGTCTTGAATGCCCATTAAGACATTGGTATGACCAGTAAAGGTCCAAGTATCTAATTTATGGCAGTAGAAAGTTACTTCATTAATCATAATGTAATCAAAGTCGTGTAAGATGTTTGATTTTATTCCATCATCAATGAAACCAAAGTTATTTGTAAAAAGAAAATGTTCTTCAAACAGTCTATGTTAAGATTTGGTATGTATCTCTTGGTGGATATTTGTAACGGATGGAATGATTACATTTTTGTAGATTTTGTGCATTTGTGTTGTTAATGTAGTTCTAGATTTAGGTGGTATTTGTTTTCTAAAGTCTTATTAGTTAGTAACATGCATAATTTATTTTTTAAATATAATTAGTTTCTTGTGTATTTTCATTTTTCTAGTAAAATTAGATTTGAAAAATGTCTTATTCCGAGTGCATAGATTTTTGCGTGTCAATTATAAACTAACTAAATTTGAAAAAGAATCATTTTGATGTCCATTTTACTAAAAAGATAAGAACACATGAACTCATGTTAAATATTTAAAATGAATATATATATTTTTCCTGATTCAAACGTGATATTAAGAATTTGATATATAACTTTAGAAGGAAATTGCATATCTATGTATATATCAAGAAGATATTGACATTTCCTTTGGCTTCACTCAAATGAATAAGAGGCATCCATCCAACATCTTTTCTATTATCACATGGAAATATCATTTTCTATTTTTACTAGCAATAATAGAGTTGGTGGGTACTTTGAATTGCTTCCGTGTAGGGTAGAGAGACATGATAGAACTTTTGTGAATATCATTCACAACAATACCACATGTCTTTAGTATTGATTTTTATCTTATGATCTTTTTATCTATAGTTCCAAAGAGTAACCAAATAAGTAGTAGCATGTATATTTTATATATTCTTTCACGAAAGAAATCACAATTCGAATATTACCGTTTCAAAGAAAAAAAAACGTTAACTAAAGAAATAAATGATCTGAGCAGAAATCTAATAATAGTGTAAATTTCTATTATATGGAGTATAACTAATTATTGTGTGCCTTTGAAGGTGCCTTGATGTGTCGTGAAAATGTCACATTTAGGTCACTTAACTTTGATGAGTTAGTTCTTTTGGAGTTTTATTTCTAATTATTTATGTGTTTTTATTGCTAGGTAGTTTAATTGGGGTTTGGCGTGTAATTCGGAATAAAGAGAGCGAATTATCACATTTTCATCTTATGCAACAAAAGGGAAGAAAAGAGCACCAGGGGTATTTTGGTCATTTTGGTCAAAATCAGAAATCAAACAAGTGAAGTCAATGACGAGTCCGACGGTGAAAACGGAAGTTGATTCGGAGTTCGGACGGAGAAGTTGTGAATGAAAGAAGCCGAGGTTCGGTCTTGAAACAAGGATTCTATGAAGGCACCCCCCTTGGTTCTAAATGTGGAGACAAGATGAAGGCACTCCCTTGCTTTAGAAAGAAGCCCAACCCAAGAACCCAAAGAGGAAGAGAATAATAGAGATTCTATGGGCACCTTTTTGGTCCAAGTCAAGAGTCTTTAATGATGGACAAAGTCAAGGGTTTGAAGTAGTCAAAAGGGATCCTATTCTACTATTCATCTTCTTCACCAAGCTAACAACAAGAGAAAGGAAAAGAGGCTAGAACTTGAAGGTTCTTGGTGTTCTTGAAGGATCTTGAGAGAGAGAAAAAGAGAGAAGGAAGAAGGAGGTCACGGCCAAGCTCGGCCGGCCGGCACTCAAGGTCGGCCAAGCTTGGCCGGTGCATCATAGAGTTCGGGTAAGACAGCAGCTGCCGGTACGGGCTGAAGCTTCAAGGGACAGCTGCTCGGGTGCAAGAAGCAGCCTTCATCACCAGCTCGGGACACAGCAGCAACAGTAAGCTCGGGTAAGCTTCTTGAAGCTCGGGTTGCTGCTGTTCTTGCTCGGCACAGTGGTTGCGAACTCGGGACAGCAGCTCGGCTGCATTTAAAGAGCACGGGACGGCAAGGAAGCTACTCGAAACGGCCGCATCTAGCTCGGATATGCACGGGACATCATCCTTTGGCCCGGATCTAAGTATTTTGGCCGGATTTTGCCTCTTTTGGCCGGATTTGTGCTCAACTTTGGCCAGATTTTCAAGGGTTTTCCGGCCACTTTCTTGGCCGGAAACCTTAGGGCTTTTAATCCCCATGTTATTGGCTAGCTACCCATGTGATTTGATTTGATTTTGGGCTACAAATTTCTAGAGAGAGAAAGCTAGGGTTAGCTTTAATGGAGGTTGTGTTCTAAATGGAGAAGATGATGGTGGTCGCTATGGGAAAACCCAGAAAATTGCTAAGGGGAGATCCGCTGCAACTAAAAACTCATATTTTCCGACGATCTTAGCCTCGAACCATCATCGAAAAAGGGGGATTCTCTCATCATTTCCTTTCCATTTCTTATTCAATCATCATGTTTAGCTAACTTTAGTGTGTCGATTATATGAGATGAAATGTGATGAATTCGTGATTATGTTTAATATGATTTGATGTTTTGATTATAAATTGATGTTCAATTATTTCGATTATCGTTTGGATCGTATTTTCATGTGTCTTGTCAAGCACTTCGCATAGTTAATAGACGAAACGAAATATTCGATATCGATCGTAGTCTAAGTCATAATTTCATGTGTCTTGTCATGCACTTCACATAGTTAGGCGACTAGACGACACTTTCGATGACTCGGGATTAACCGATTTAGACGTTTGTTTGACTAAGTATGATCTCCGGATATACGTAGTACTTAGAGACATCTACTTTAGGAGTCGAACATCGATTATACCTTGAAACATTAGATCGGACTACACGTAGTCGTAGGTTTATCATTATCGGATTCTCGGTTCGACACCTCTTGCACTTATTTGTTGTCTCCCGACTCTTGTTCCTCCGGCTTTTCTCTCGAATCTCTCTCGCCCGTTTACTTATATTATTTAGTAGCTTAACTTGTTATCTTTCTTCGTTTCTTATTCGATCAAACCCCCATTTATCCTTGTTCTTTCTATTTTTTTCTAAGTTAGCTTTTAATATCTAGACCGAGGGATAAGACCCTTCGATATCCAAACTACCTTCCTATCCTTGGATCGATTCCGGCTTTGCCGGATTACTATTTGATACCTCCGCTTAGGTGTGCAACCTTTTCGGGTGCATCAAGTTTTTGATGTGGCGTGAAAATGCCACATTTAGGTCACTTAACTTTGAGGAGTTAGTTCTTTTGGAGTTTTATTTCTAATTATTTATGTGTTTTTATTGCTAGGTAGTTTATTTGGGGTTTGGCGTGTAATTCGGAATAAAGAGAGCGAATTATCACATTTTCATTTTATACAACAAAAGGGAAGAAAAGAGCACCAGGGGTATTTTGGTCATTTTGGTCAAAATCAAAAATCAAACAAGTGAAGTCAATGACGAGTCCGACGGTGAAAACGGAAGTTGATTCGGAGTTCGGACGGAGAAGTTGTGAATGAAAGAAGCCGATGTTCGGTCTTGAAACAAGGATTCTATGAAGGCACCCCCCTTGATTCTAAATGTGGAGACAAGATGAAGGCACTCCCTTGCTTTAGAAAGAAGCCCAACCCAAGAGCCCAAAGAGGAAGAGAATAATAGAGATTCTATGGGCACCTTTTTGGTCCAAGTCAAGAGTCTTTAATGATGGACAAAGTAAAGGGTTTGAAGTAGTCAAAAGGGATCCTATTCTACTATTCATCTTCTTCACCAAGCTAACAACAAGAGAAAGGAAAAGAGGCTAGAACTTGAAGGTTCTTGGTGTTCTTGCAGGAGCTTGAGAGAGAGAAAAAGAGAGAAGGAAGAAGGAGGTCACGGCCAAGCTCGGCCGGCTGGCACTCAAGGCCGGCCAAGCTTGGCCGGTGCATCATAGAGTTCGGGTAAGACAGCAGCTGCCGGTACGGGCTGAAGCTTCAAGGGACAGCTGCTCGGGTGCAAGAAGCAGCCTTCATCACCAGCTCGGGACACAGCAGCAACAGTAAGCTCGGGTAAGCTTCTTGAAGCTCGGGTTGCTGCTGTTCTTGCTCGGCACAGTGGTTGCGAACTCGGGACAGCAGCTCGGCTGCATTTAAAGAGCACGGGACGGCAAGGAAGCTACTCGAAACGGCCGCATCTAGCTCGGATATGCACGGGACATCATCCTTTGGCCCGGATCTAAGTATTTTGGCCGGATTTTGCCTCTTTTGGCCGGATTTGTGCTCAACTTTGGCCGGATTTTCAAGGGTTTTCCGGCCACTTTCTTGGCCGGAAACCTTAGGGATTTTAATCCTCATGTTATTGGCTAGCTACCCATGTGATTTGATATTATTTTGGGTTACAAATTTCTAGAGAGAGAAAGGTAGGGTTAGCTTTAATGGAGGTTGTGTTCTAAATGGAGAAGATGATGGTGGTTGCTATGGGGAACCCAGAAAATTGCTAAGGGGAGATCGGCTGCAACTAAAAACTCATATTTTCTGACGATCTTAGCCTCAAACCATCATCGAAAAAGGGGGATTCTCTCATCATTTCCTTTCCATTTCTTATTCAATCATCATGTTTAGCTAACTTTAGTGTGTCGATTATATGAGATGAAATGTGATGAATTCGTGATTATGTTTAATATGATTTGATGTTTTGATTATAAATTGATGTTCAATTATTTCGATTATCGTTTGGATCGTATTTTCATGTGTCTTGTCAAGCACTTCGCATAGTTAATAGACGAAACGAAATATTCGATATCGATCGTAGTCTAAGTCATAATTTCATGTGTCTTGTCATGCACTTCACATAGTTAGGCGACTAGACTACACTTTCGATGACTCGGGATTAACCGATTTAGACGTTTGTTTGACTAAGTATGATCTCCGGATATACGTAGTACTTAGAGACATCTACTTTAGGAGTCGAACATCGATTATACCTTGAAACATTAGATCGGACTACACGTAGTCGTAGGTTTATCATTATCGGATACTCGGTTCGACACCTCTCGCACTTATTTGTTGTCTCCCGACTCTTGTTCCTCCGACTTTTTTCTCGAATCTCTCTCGCCCGTTTACTTATATTATATAGTAGCTTAACTTGTTATCTTTCTTCGTTTCTTATTCGATCAAACCCCCATTTATCCTTGTTCTTTCTATTTTTGTCTAAGTTAGCTTTTAATATCTAGACCGAGGGATAAGACCCTTCGATATCCAAACTACCTTCCTATCCTTGGATCGATCCCGGCTTTGCCGGATTACTACTTGATACCTCCGCTTGGGTGTGCAACCTTTTCGGGTGCATCAAGTTTTTGGCGCCGCTGCCGGGGATAGGTTTAGTAGTTTGGATATAGGTTGTTTGTTTTGTTCATTAGCTTAGGGTTATTTGCTTACTTAGGCGTCTTTGTTTTCTTTTATTTTCTTAGTTTCTTACTTTTTCTTGTTTTTTTTAGGTACTTTTCTTCGAAAAGAGCTAAAAACAGACATTGGAGTGGAGGAAAAGAAAGGAATCAAGAAGGGTAGGAAAGTGAGAAGCGGAACAAAGCAAGAGGCTTTCGCTAGTATCGTATTATATTCTCTCTTTCTTAGTTGTGTGTGATTAGTTGGAAAAGTGTTAGTTTCCATATTCATAGCTTGTGTGTTATCATCATTGAACATAGTTGCATAGTATCGTCTTATTGGTACAAATGGCACATTATTTTAATAATTGACCTTACGATGAGGATGGTGATTACATCAGTGATCCCCATGCGGCCATGCCATTAATACTAGTCGACCACCTAGAAGTCTCCAAGACAATAGACATGCATATAGGCACGACCCGACTAGTAATGGGAATATGCGATTTGAACCTGACCGACATCGGTGACCATGGGTCAATACCGACAGATGTATAGAGACGGTCAGACTAGAGATGGATATGGTCTTAGGGATTACGAGCATGAGGGTAACCAATCCCGTAGGAGTCTTCGAGACTATCAACAAACATTTGGGTTGACCGCACCTTCATGTATGAATTTGTCATTTGATGATGCCCGCAGTTGTATTACCAGTGATCGACCATGTTGAAGTCTTCGTGACTATCGACAAGCATATATGAATGGCTCATTTAGTGATGAAAATACCTGACTCGATGATTCCACTCAAAGAGTCGAGCCTATGTATCTACATGAGGGTAGTGAAGAAAGGACCATGGAGACCATTAACCCGGTTTGTGCTATTTGTGCGAGCTTAAGCCATTTGACCGAGTATTGTCCCATGCCCCGTGTTCCGCGAGAGTCTTCATCTAGTTATACTCATATGTCTTATTACGAGGAGGCTTCTCAAGATAGTCTCCAAGCATTTTTAGAGTACCAGACTAGATTTAATCGAGATGTAACTGAGATCACGGAATGGATGATCAAAATTGTTGATAGAATTGAATCGGAGCTTATCGTCGACGAGGAAGGGGTTTTCCCACCCCAAACTCAAGAGGAGACTACGAATGATGGTGAGGGTAATACACCTAACCCTAGTCTTAATTTAAATGTCGAAGATGCTCTTGGTAGACCCCTTTGAGCATGAATTGATCGATGACCCTTATTGCTCGCTACCTGGACCATTATCGTCTCACCATGATAGGATTACACTAGACTTCGATGTTCAAAATGATGGCTATATGAGAAAGTTTGGGAATGACACTATTCTGAACTTTCCGAGCTTTGACACTTGTAAGGAGTCAGTCTTAGATGCCATGTTAGGAAGGCCTGATATTATAACTGACTGCGAGGCTCTAGATGCCTTTGAGGATATTGATGACGTAGTAGTTAGAGACATGTTGGATAGTTTTTCAGACCATTTACCTAAGGAAATCATGGACCTTAACTTGGTCCCCGAGCCTACTGCATTATCCTTAGAGCCTCGTCTGACCTTCCATACAATCTCAGACTCGATTGTTGATCCCTTTTGGGACATTTCAGACGTCTTCCCGAAGACATCTATAGACACAGTGGATGTTTTATCCACTAAGCTTGCAGATGATTTTATGCCTTCGACTGACCTCTTGACCCTACACTTGTATGTTGATCCTTTTGATGACTTCTTAGTCTTCACTCCTTGTATTTATGCCTACTTAGTGGATTGTGCACCCACTAAGTTTGGGGATGGCTTCTTTTCTTTTGTCGTCTCACGTGCACTTCTTTACGTTGATATTATTGTGAGACGATTAGCACCTGTATATATTTTTATTTGGGTTGATCCCCAAATCTTTCGTCTTTTGCTTTATGATCGTTGAACCAATTAAGATAGGTTTTGATGTTTGTGGGTATCATCTCTGGAAACCCTCCACGAGACAAAACTCGTGCTCTCGTGCATACGAGAGACTCAAAGGCTTGTTGCATAGCTTGATGCAATTGAGTGATCCCGCGTTAATGGTCATTTTTATATGGTCATGCTTATGTTTCATTCTTATTCTATTTATTGATGTGTTAGGAGCGTTTCTCAATTTGTATACTTTTGGGACGTGGTTCGATCCAAGTTTGGAGATGGCGATGGACTTATCATCAACTTGGAACTCGAATACTTAAGTCTTGGTAGTATCACTTTTTATCTCCTTCGGCTATGGTAATATCCTTCCACTATTCTCTTTAACTTATTGTACCTCTTATCTTTTGGTGAGTATATGCTTAGTACATTGAGGATAATGTTAGTTTTAAGTTTGGGGATGGGGATACGACCATTTAGTCGCATGACATCATGACCTTAGATTTCAAAAGACAAGAGGGTTCAACAAATTGACCAAATTTAAAATTTTTTGGGTAGGTTGGTATGATTCTAGTGGTATTCTTAAGTATGTTGATGCATATGGCTCTTTCTCGATAAATCTTATGCATGCTCTTAGTCTTTTCATGAATGTTGAGTCCTTTAGTGTTCGTGTGCTATCATGTGAGTATCATCTTAAGGAAGAAGGAACACTTCTAAGTGACCTAAAATAGTCATTAGTGGAGACTTAAACCCATGTGAGATATCTGAGCCTTTTTACTGCCTTTGAGTGTACTCTTCCGCGCTAACTCTGAGTAGAATGAAGAGCTACTCAACTTCGCAACTTTCAAAAGAGCTTAGACGATCTCATGAGCTCAACTTTCTTAGCCACTGGGAATGACATCAGGATAGCGAATAAACCTCACTCTTGTAGTCCATGAAACCCAATAATGGTGTCAACTTTAGGGAAACGGATATTTCACCCATTCATTCATCATATTATTCCCGAGAATGAAGGCATGAGAAGTAAAGAAGAAAGAATGTGAAATTGAAGGCGTCGACATTCTCGGGATTTCATCATCTTCCATTCCATCACTTGTATCCGTTGACCTCTAGGAGACATTATTAGAGGGTAGAGTGGGTGAGAAGAGTGAGTGAGCTTCCCCATTTCGTTAGTGGTTATTTTCATTCCTAAGATATCATTTCGTTTTATAACTTGTTATCCTCATTTAATTTTGTTGTGTTGAGTTTACTTTATTCCATGCTCACACCTGAAAGTGAACCATTACGATTCGATTTTGAGTGATTTCATGTTTAAGAGTGTATGACTGTGAGGCTAAAGTCGAGGCGAAATGTGCTATGATAGGAAACAAGGTTTTGTTACTTTAGCCTTGGATGATACTCATGATGATGGGATACTTACATTTGAGTATAAAACTATTAGTGAGGAGACTCCTAGCATGCTTTTGTGTTTATTGGTTTGATTCATATGTTTGACATACTTTAGTCTCTCACTTGTTGATCATCACCTTATTTGCATCGATAGTTGAACTCTTTTGTCCCTTGGAATCTAGAACTTTGTGGGTGTATTCACTGGAAATCCTCACGAGACAAAACTCGTTCTTTAGGGGTAACCTAAGGGTTTAAAGGCTTGTTGCATACGCTAAATGCAACCGGGAGTCCTCCGAAATTGAGCTAGGTTTACTTTATTGTCTTGTTTTATTTGTTTGCTCGAGGACTAGCATGCCTCTCCTTTTTCACTCAGGCCGCCTTCACTCTTAGCACTTTTTGTGGGTCTCAGACTCTTCAGTCTGAGGCCAATGGACCAGGTAGTTCGAGGCACTCGCACTGACTTCTGTCCGTGTTGTTCAAGTCTAGTACAGATTATTTCCAATATGAATGCCCTCGAACTTGCCTAGTCTGTGTGGCGCGAAGAGAGAAAGCATGTACGATTAAGAAAGAGAGGGTCTATACACGCTCCCTTGATTGTGATTGTGATCATGGGAGGGGCAATCTCTTAGATTTGTTAGGATTATCTCTTAGAGTGACTCACTTCTAATCCATTAATTCCCAACTCCCCTAACTTAAAGCAAGTAAAATAACCTTAATAAAAAACTCAAAAATGAAATAAAAGAAGAGAAACAACAAACGATCTGTTGTTTTATCATTCACTCTTTTGAAGTTTGTTATCGAAAAGAAAAGGTCGAGTTGGAAATTGATGCAGTACTTTTACTGTAAAATTACTCCCTTTATAAACTTTTGTAGACATAATGGACATTCTCTAGCTTCCAGCTAAAGAGAATGTTTTATGAATCCCTCTGCATGAATACGAGAAGATTTAATTTGCCCTCGTTTTAAATCTTGTGATTGTTGAACCACCAAACCCCAAATGGGCCATGCATTATCACATCTAATGCAACAATCGACAAAAAATCAATTAATTAAATGTGTCAAATATGAATTGAGATTCTCTTTCTTAGGTGTCACTATTGAGATACTCAATTTAAAATACTTTTTCAATGCAATACTCAAAAAATTCAACGTTTACTTTAGATTTACTCTTCATTTTTTTTAATATAAAAGATGATGATGTGAGCCTATTGAGATACTTAAAAGAAAACTCAATTTTCGAGGTTTTTTTTAGTATCTCATAATTTATTGTTGCCACGTACTCACATCATATTGAAATTCAAGTTGAGTGTTTCATTGGAGAGTGTTTTTTTTGCTAAAAGCTCAAGTAACCCTAGGTGTCAATTTGAACTTTTCAAGTTGAGTGTTACATAGGAGATGCTCTAACTTGACCATAGATCACTGATCTACGCGTGCTACATTAGGTCTAATCAGTGGTAGGTCCATGGAGAAGTTGGCAACCAATTAATGGCAACGAATCAGATATGCACCTCCTCACCCCTTCCACTCCCCTCCCCCCCATCCACCCACCCACCCACCCCGACCTCAACGACTTTTAGAATCCTTAAATCTACGTTGCTCAATAAACTGTAACTTAGGCAGTTATCGTGCTTACTACATCTTAGATCGTAGTCAACTTCAAAAAAAGAACACAATATAACTTCTTAGAAACCTTATGTAGACGCTCCATCTCTTTTACTCTTAATTGCTCAATTAATCAGATTGACTCTCGTCAATCTTGTTTGACTAGAGCTACATCGCCTTATTTCTCAGGTGAGTATGGAATATGTTTTTGTGGATTTTATTAACCTATCTCTCTTCCTTATCTTCTCCATGATCCATACAAAATCTAGACATTCTAGAAAACCCATCCAAAAATGCTATCACAGAACATCTTTCCTACCTACATTATCTGGCTATCATCGTTGGCTAATGACTGCTCAATATCACGGATTAGTCAAACCGAGTCGATACTCTCTATTGTGTTGGTTTAGATCATCTCTAAAGTACAAAAGACCATTGATGTAGGAAACTCTAAAAAGAAATTGGGTATACGTTTATTAGGGTGTCCCCATTCTGAATGAAGATTTATCTACAAAAAAAATATATATACGAGCATTTCAGAACACATAACGGCATTATATCACTTTTGTTGAGTTATGTATAGCCATTTGGATTACAAAATGAACCTATGTTTGTTCTGACTGGTACCAATCTGAGTGAACATAACTATCCTCGAATCGCCTTCTTGGAGAGCTAACGGATTGGTTGATTCTTTTGCCAAAGGTATGGTCGATTCATGGTTATGTCTCGGCGACGTGATCAGCCATTCCGAACCATTTACTGTTTCTATTTTTATTTTATTTTTATTTTTCAGATCTTTAAATCAAATGGAATTCCCTTTCCTACACCACAAACTTTAGACCCTTGGGATTTGGAAAGTCCACATATATATGGAGGATGAGTGGCATGTTGAAGTAAATGACACATTCATGTAGTTCTCCAATGAAGTCTCCTCTCACTGCAACTAAGAGCCCGTTTGGCAACTAAAATTTTCGAGTGACAATATATTATTTAAGTGAGAGGCAAAGAGTTAATATCGATGTGGGTGAGTATTTGGTGACTAAAGATGTGTTTGACACTGGAGACAGGCTAGTCGAATCGACTAAGAAAATTGTCAAATTTAGAGGATCGTTGGAGTGGTGGGGCTAAAAGCCCCCGGCTAAAGTGTTGTAAGCACCCGGACTGCACATGAGACATCTCACAATTTGTGCTTTGATCGGGTGCCTACAACTCTTTGGACAGGTGCTTTTAGCCACACCCTCTTTTGAGTTGCTCTATCTATAAATTGTAGCGTCAAATCTGGAGAGGTTGCTTACCCTAGTGGCCCACACTCTCTACCTTCATTTTTGATATACATAAGGGAAATTTTAAAAGGCCCCCCGTTTTTGTTAAAAGGCCTCCCCGCTAAAAGCGCCCCTCATTATAACCCATTTGGTTATAGGGCCCCCTCTACAAAAGAGCACCTCCTTCATCAATATTTGACCTAACGGCAAAGTTAACGCCGTTAGGTCAAACTTAACCCAAGACCGGTGATGTTGACCACGCCACATCATCATCTTCTCCGGCAGGGTCGCCGGCCGGTCAAACTTCCGACCGGCGACCTTCAAATTTTTTTTATTCTCTCTCTCTCTAAAAACAAATTTTTTTTTTTTTAAACTCTCTCTCTCTCTCTACAGATCTAGAGAGAGAGCAGATCCATTGAAGGTCTGCGAACAGATCCGTTGAAGGTCTGTTCGCAGACCTTCAATGGACTCTCTCTCTCTACAGAAAAAAAAAAAAAAATTGTTTTTAGAGAGAGAGAGAGAATAAAAAAAATAATTTTGAAGGTCGCCGGCCGGAAGTTTGGCTGGCCGGCGACCCTGCCGGAGAAGATGATGATGTGGCGTGGTCAAATGATGGAGAGAAAATGTGGGTGAAATACACCTTTAAAGGGGTTTTTTTTCACCCATTCAAAGAGGGGGCCCTTTAACCAAGCTAAGTCAAAGGTTTTTTACTAAATCAACGAAACTATGGGGAGGCCTTTTAACAAAAACGGGGAGGCCTTTTAAAATCTCCCTATACATAATAGGCATGTTTAAAATCCACACTCCTCATTGATTAGGCATTGTGCTAATAGAGTCTTCTATCACTATTGGAAAATGTTGGCCAATAGTCAATGGTCATGATCTCTTTTGGTAGCTCCTATTTGATAAAATTTGGCCCACTAATAGGTAACCAATAATACATTTCAGGTAATCCCTACCATGTGGAAGCATTACAAAAAAACCAAGTGAAAATAACATAAGAAATAAAAGTATATAGGGATTGTCACATATATATGACTTGTAACAAATAGGAATCCAATTCCCTCACTTTCTTATTCTATCTTGTTTCATTCATCATTTTCTATGTTGCTATCTTCCTTATCATAACAACGTCCACTAGTATCACCTTTCTACTATCCTCACTACCTCCTCCACTACCTTCTCTAACATTCTATCAACCTATCATTTCTATGTTAACTCATCATCCATTAGAGTTTGATGCCAATCAAATTTATTTAATTAATTAATTAGATTTATAGGCTCTTACTAGTTTGGTGTAGTTGTCTTTCTACTAATTCGATTTTCGTTTAACAATTACTAAATTCGATCTACCAATCCAATATTAGAGTAGTAAGTAGTTGTTTAAATGGAATTGATAATCACCAGAATTATCCTAACTATATATTTATGTCCTTTGGACTAAGCATGTCATGTCATGTGAACAACTTGAAGTTCGAAAATGTGTCCAACTTATCTTTTTTTTTTGTTTCTATTTCTTTATTGCGCTAGTTGATTCTTTTATGCCTAAGTACACGTCTAACTTTGAGTTCAAGGCATGGCACAACCTTGGACTATGATCTTTTTTGAGCCACCAAAACCTACAAATAAAAGTACATATATAATATACTAGAGACATACAAAGAGAGATGGTGATATAATTAAGAGAGAGCAAGAGATTAAGAAGTTAAAACGTATAGAGAAAGATGAGGAGACATAAACTTAGACTACCATCTCCTCATCTTTCTCGGCAGTTATAGTGGATATATCTATACATGCATTAACTGTGATACTACTGAAACTTTAGACCATGTTATGTTACACTGTAACTACGTCAGAGCTATTTGGTTTCGCTTTCAGGTTAGAACAAAACAGTTAACCACGGTAAGGCAATGGATACATCAATGGAAAAAACTGGACGAGAATAGGGTTGGGAATCGGTCCGGACGGACAGTCCGCGGACAGACTTGATCCGGGTTCGGACGGAACGGACAAAACCTCACATTGACCGCTCGGACAAGCGGACTAAACGGACGGACTAACCGGAATTTTTATCTCAAAATGTCCGCCCGTGTCCGTATAATCGATCCGGACATCCCGGACAGCGGACGGTCGGGCTTCGGGTATGAAGAATTAAATAAAAAATACAAAGATGCAAATTTTTTTGACACACCATTATGTTGCCAATGAATGACCCTCATAGGCTTCAAAATTTCAACAGCCACAAAGGTCGACTTCAATCAAACTCAAGAAGCCTAACCTAAGTAACAAACCATCATAATCAAAAGTACGAAGATTCAGCCTGTAACTACTTGACATCCATAGTCCTTATGAACAAAAATTTAGAAAATTACATATTCAAAAATTTAATCAATAATATCATCATTCCGCCGTCACTTTGGATGCATTTTTAGACTGTTTCAAAATCAACATTGTGCGTTTTCAAACAAACTTGAGTATGCCTGAAGAAATCAAGCGTACCAGTCGTAGACTCGCATATCTTTCTTTCACCACAAATTTTACATTGCGCGACTTCTATAATTCTACCAGCGTCATCGGGATCAGATACTTCAACGATGTCCCACATTTTCCAGATTTTGGCAGTCTTCTTCTTCATGTGTTGTTGTTGTGTCCTGAAATAACAAATAAGATATAAACTGAAATCATTCAAACATAATACAACAACATACACACAAAAAATACATCTTGTAGATCTTATGATGTAAAATTATCAGTCCATGTAAGTTGAATAAAAAACAGAGAAATGAATGAATCAGTAAACACTATATTTCGAACAAAAAATAATTTGTTGGAACACAAAATATTTCTAGATCTTAAACAAAAAGTTACTTAAAATTATTTCTGGATCTTAGAAACAACAAAAGAAGAATGAATATATTTAGATCTTAAAAATTAACAAAAGAAAAGATTAATCAATAAATGCTACAACTCAAAGGGAGTTTCTGTCCATAACCTAACTAAACCCAAAATCAATAAGGAAGTTTATAAGAGTAAACTAACTAGACCCAAAATCAGAACACAAAATATAATAAAGATTAATCAATGGAAGCTTTTGTCCTTAACCTAACTAGAAAAAAATAACAAAGAAGAATGTAACAGTATACTAAAAACAGGAATATAAAAGTTAATACCTTTAGATCTAGCAGATCTTGCATAACGAAGAACAATATTTGTATCGCAGCCCATGTAAGACGAAGAACAAGTGAATATAATAAGTAATTATTTCTAGATTTTTATTATAAGTAAACATAGAAGAAACCACTGAAGAGGGTTGAATGAATCATACCTTTAATCGAACAGAATCGAAGGTTGAAGAAGATAATAACGAGTAACGACTTCACCAGTTCACCACTTCGTTGAAGAATGAAGACTAAAAGACTAAAGAGGGTTGAACTTGAACATTCGAACTTCAAAAGATTTGGAAGCTTAGGGATTTAGGGTTAGGGTTTTTCTTTGTAGCCGAGAAGCTATAAGAGAAGAACTGAAGATGAAGAAATAAGATAAAATGACTTAGGGTTTTCTTTGGGTTTATATACTAAGCCTTACGAAAATCCAACGGCTTTAACATAACCCTATAAAATCTAATGGTCGATAGTGTTCCGGTCTAGGTTCGGGCGGACGGGCAGTAACTAAATCGGACGGTCACGGGAGAACCTCCGGACAGACCCTTTTGTCCGTGACCGTCCACTAGAGCCTTCTCGGTCAGACGGGCTTTGCCCGATTCGGTCACGGGCGGTCGCGGTCCTTTGCGGACGTGGGCGGACGCGGGCGGATTCGGGTTTTCGGACCAAATTCCCAACCCTAGACGAGAATCCAACTACTTTATATGCTAAAATTTTATGGTTTATATGAAAAGCTAGGTGCGAAAATTGCTTCACCACTCAAAAACAAACTCCAATACAGATGATCAACCGAACTAACAACGACAACCACACCACTCAAAATCGAATCCATACTAACCAATAAAATTAAGGAAAAAACACGACAACAACAATGGAGACCTCCATCGACACTATTTCTTAAGATCAACATAGACGCTTCTTTTACGAAACTCACGGAACCGGTTGGAATAGGTTGCATTATTCACGATGACGAAGCACAATTTATCATAGCGGTAGCAGACACAGTTAGAGGACAAAATGCAGAAGAATGTGAATGTCTAGCGATATACTACGGCATCTTATGGGCTATCCAACTTCAAATACAACATGTTCACATCGAAAGCGACAATCAGAACATCATCAAACACATCGATAGGCAAGACGTGAATTCACTGGCAGTCTAAACAATATATCTCTGAGATTCTCAAACTCAAGCAACATATCATAGATATCAAATTCTCTTTTGCTCCCAGGGATTGCAACTCTAAAGCGAACGCGCTAGCTAAATGGGGTAGGAAACATCTTTAGAAGAATATATGGAATATAATCCCACCTTTTATTTCTGCTTTAGATTAAGACTTTCCTCCATGTAAAAACTTGGTTTTAAGTTTAATATATTTCATCGAAAAAAAAGTTTATGGGTTTACTTTTTAAAGTTAAACAAGACTTTTAACAAATGGTGACTTGATGATGTAAATCATGAAACCCTAAGCAGAGGCTATTTTATGTTTAAGGATTTTTAAGCAGAGGCTATTTTATGTTTAAGGATTTTTAAATATTATCATTTCCCAACATTTATCTGCTAAAACAATTCACATATCACCACTAAGTTACCCATTGATTGATAACCTAAATAAAGAGGTCAACCCTTTTCTCTCTATATATTTTATAGAATATTGAATTTGTCATCTTATATCTTTTGTTTAGAAAACCCATTTAATCAGTTAGACAAAAAAATTAATTTATCTTGATAGAATTATTATCAATATTAAAATATATATTGTGCTTTAGATTGAAAGTTGTTTTTCTTGGTTCAAATTAAATCGGCTTACGGAAAAAATTATACTTTATAATTTGCATTGTGTTATGTTTAGTTTAAAAGGATTAAAAAATGGATTGGTGTTGATTGGATAATCAATGTGAGCCAAGTATTAGAGGGATTGGACAGTCTTGGTGGATTACCTAGACCAACCATTAATACTAGTAATCTAATCACATGTATGTATAAAGTTGGTAGTTGATATGCACATACTAAATGAGATTAATGTAAGAAAATATTTTACATTATATATTAATACGATCGAGACAGGTAGATGCTTCACAACCCATCATATTTTTAATTTTCTGATCCACCTTTACTTTTTTATCTTTCAATCCCACGCGTATTTTATAAATATTCATGGCCAATATTCTTCTAAGACCAAAATGAGTTGGAGATTAATGTAATTTGAATTTATTTTTGCAGAAAATACATGGCAAAAATACTGCACTTTGCTTCTTTTAGGTAACTTCAAGTCAAATGATTCGAGGCAAAACAAACTACACCTGCATTTGTTCTTTTATTCATTTCATTTAAATCTGGTTGATCAAAGGTTTTAAAAGATAGGATCAATGAGGGGGGAATATGAGTCGGAAAAAGAATTACATGCTGAGTCTAAAAAGTCAAATTCACACTGACCAGAAAAAAAAAATGTCAACAAATGTTTGCGCTAGAAAAAGTTGTTTGTTCGAGTGCACTAAAAATCGTGTTAACATAGTTTCCATGCACGTCACATCATGTACATTGACACCATATTTCTCCGATGCACTGTGAATTTCCAAATGTCCTTGCCTTCATCTGGTATTTTGCACGGTAAATAGAATCCGTGCATAGAGCATACCTTTGTACACAGTACATTTGCAATACTATAGATAATTTTTATTTTTTGGGTTGACATATTCCACGTGCTCCCGACACAGTCTATGCGCGTCCGACATGACCCGTGGGAACTCGGCCCCGACTCATTTACTGTACATATAGTTTACGTTTTTATTCTTCGAGGTGTGACATTATCACATTTGAACCTAATTTTTAACCATTTCGAATCTCACATTTCAGCCACGAATCTGACATTTTAGACTGATTCACTTTGTTATTTTTTGTGACGTAGATTTTTTCTTGTTAAATGATTATTTTATAGGCGATTTTATTAAAGACAAAGATTTAATTAAAGATAACGGTAGCCAGAGAGTCAATGCCACAAATAGCCTAACCTATTGCAACAAAAAAAAACTCCAAATCCAACATTTTATGTACAGATGATAAGAGAAAAACCTTCACTAATCCTAATTCCAATTCAGAATAATTTAGGAATTTGATCAAGAAAACAACACCATTTAAATGGTGTAAGAACCCTAATGGGGGCTTGATGAGTTCTTTCCAAAAGAACCATTGAACAATTGCGAATTAGGCATTGGTCAATTTTCACTTTTTGTTATAAAAAGTATGAGTTTGGGTTGAGATCTAGAAAGATAACTTTGTCTTGATGATTTTGGGAGGAAGAGAGAACGATTAGTTTTTTTTTTTTTTTGAGAGGAGGAATACCTCAAGCCTCTATATACAAATACACATATGTGTTGATTTCATTACTCCTGTGGGCGGCAAATTATATATAAAAATAGATGGAAACACTTACTTGTTTCCTCTTGATCATACTAGACGGGCCCCTTTGATACTTATGTATACCCTAATTGGGACCTAATTTCCAGAATATTCCTATCAGGACAAAATTAGTTTGCTTTGGGTCGGTCGCGCCATTCCATTGGAAAGAATTTTTGTGTGGTAAAATAGAAATTCCATTAGAAATATGGATTAGGATCATAAAATATGATTGAACAAAACCACATAGCATTGGATTCATTTGTAATGTTCTTCAGCCAATTGTAATTGAAATTTTGATAATGTATTTTCTCATTTAATAATTTAATTGAGTCCTTAAAGCCACCCTCAAATAACTTAGAGTTTATCTAATTCTATCTTGGGAAGTTTTATAAGGCCTCCCCAATTTTGTTAAAAGGCCTCCCCATGAACCATTTTACTTGGTAAATTATCATTGAGGGGGGTCTTTTAACAAAAATGAGGGGGCCCTATAAAATCTCCCTTCTATCTTTACTTTATGTATATTTAAGTTCAATAAATGTTACGTCACACGACATTATAGTTAGAGGGAGATCTATTAAGAAATGTACATGCTTGTATGATACAAATAGTTGGTGAGTTATATAGTGTTAATGTGTTAGAGAGAGAAATACTGAACGTTCGTGAAACTGAAACTCAAAGTATATTTAATGAAAATAAACGCATATTATCTTTGTATTTTCACTTTCTTGTGGTCGAATCTGAGACATCTAAATTGTGGAATGGACATCCAAATTGCGGAATGAGTGTTCAAATTCTGAACCAAACAGTGAAAGACATCATGGGTATTTGTTAAGAGGCAAAAGTTTGTATTCTATGCGTATTAGAAAGGGGCCAATGACTTTGAGAGGGCCACACAAACCGCCCAAACAGAGAATATTCCCGTAGACAAATAAAAAAACAAGACTTGCCTGTATATTAGTATCTTTTTCCTATACGACCATGGCCTTACTCAAAATCAATAATGTATTCTCTTATCCACATGGCACCTCCCCTCACCACAAAACCTTTTTCTCTTAATCATATTTTATAATTAAAGTCTCATCTTAATCTTAGTCGATATATTATACAAAGTACTTTAAGAATAAGTTCAACAAAAAAAGTACTTTAAGAATATGGATCGTTTTCTTATTAAAAATATTATCATAGAATTACTTTCTTATAACAAAAGCTTTTATTTTTGTTTATTTAAAACAATAGTACTTGTTTTGAAACACAACTGTCCTAATAACATAAATCACAAGTTCCATGATTTTCTCTTATAATTATTTTTCTTTACCACCATTTAATAAATACTTATATTTCCATTATAACAATTACTACAAGTATAACATTTTAAGTTAATATAATCTATTTATTTAGTTTTTTTCTGTTGAAAGAATCAATGTATTTAGTTGAACGACTAAAAAGAATACCATATATATAATTTTCATTCCGTGGTTTTTACTGGGTACCCATTTTTTCCATGTATAATTGTGTTTTTAATCGTTTTGCTGTAGAACAGAAATAAAATTATGTTATATCATTATAATGATGAAAAGTGAAAGTAGACAGATTCTGGACAAAAAACTTATGTGACTTGATGTTATTCGTGTTTTTGATGATTTTGATCCACTTAATTAATCACAAATTTAAAGGATCTACTGCTGGATAGATACCTTTGACAGCGAGTCCTCTTGATAATATTGTAGTAGCATCTACATGTACAAATGTCGTAGCGGGGACATGGTTAGTCAAATCGTCTGCTAGTACATAAACTGCTTGAATAGAAGTTATGGAACCCTCTTTGGTATAGTAAGTAATTCTTTCATGTAAAGAATTCATTTATGTACTAAGGGTAGGTTGATAACCCAGAGTAGAAGGCATTCTGCCTAATAACGCAGGTACTCCGGACCCTGCTTGGACGAAACGAAAAATATTGTCGATAAATAGAAGGACATCTTGTTCATTAACATCCGGAAACTATTCCTCCATAGTTAGGACAGTGAGACCAACTCTCATAGAGCTCCCTGTGGTTCATTCATCCAACCATACAGAGCTACTTTGGATTCTGCAATATTTTGTCCATTAATCACTCCAAACTCTTTCATCTCCATGTAAAGAGCATTCCCTGGAGGAGTACGTTCGCCTACGAATCACAAAAAACCAAATAGAATTATTGTCCAAATTCTGCCTAGTTTTTCTTGTTTCCTAACTATTCGAAAAGGGAAATGATAGAGTGCCCAGCAATTTTGCCCATTAAATTGCCCAACTTTCCTTATTTAGAAATAAAAGCGGTCCCCACCGTAGTCAAACTTTGAAAAACTCTTGTCTTTTAGTGATTCCACATCAGCTGGGCAATTTAATGGGCTAAAAACTGGGCACTGTAGCATCTCCCATTCGAAAATGAGTCATGATTGAGTGAGTTTGAGTTCACCTATTATAGTTTGAGCTCTAACTTATACACCATTGATCATTCATCATCTCTCTCTCTCTTGGTATCTTGTGCACTCTCTCTCTCTCTCTCTCTTACAAATTCCCACCAAACTACACACCAGCCGACGTCATCTGATAATGAAAGACACACGGAATTAACCCTCTCTCTCTCTCTCTCTCTCTCTCTCTCTCTCTCTCTCTCTCTCTCTCTCTCTCTCTCTCTCTTTCTTTTGAACCCACTTTTGACCTTCTCCAAGTTGTATATAAATACTACCTCCCCCCACATCTTTAGTTTCTCACACAAAACCCACTCACATCTTCAACCAACAACAACAAAACTCAACGACCTAAATTAACACTCTCTCTCTCTCTCTCTAACCCTATCACCAAGAGAATTAGTATGCCGAAGGTTAAGGTTTACCCAAATGCCGTAACACCTTCATTATTTTCACCAACAACTCCAAAACCAGATTCCGACTCACGCCTCGAAGTTTTAACGGTTTGGAAGAAATCGCTTCTCTTCAATTGTAACGGTTTTACCGTTTATGATACAAAAGGAAATATCGTTTTCCGAGTTGATAATTATCTCGCCGGTAATAAAACGGAAATCGTTTTAATGGATGCTTCTGGCAAATCTCTTCTCACTATCCGCCGCAAGGTAAGAGAACCACTTTCGTGTAAATCTATAACATTATTAAGGTTATTTTAGTCATTAAATGTATTTTAACGTCCGTCTATTTTAACAGAAATTGAGCTTAGGAGATAACTGGATGGTATTTAACGGAGAGAATACCGTTAATCCAAGATTTACTATGAAGAGGCACGTGGGAATCATGAATTCAAAGAAATTGGCACAAGTATTCACCGTTGATAGTAAAGGTGGGTCTCAAAATAAGAATTTGATGTACGAGATTGAGGGGTCGTACGAAAAACGGTCCGTCGCGGTTTATGATAACAAGAGAAGAATAATAGCAGAAATCATAACAAAGGAGGGGAAGAGTGGTGTATCATTAGGTTTTGATGTATTTCGTCTTATCGTACAACCTGAACTTGATCCAACGGTTGCGATGGCTCTTGTTATGATACTTGAACAGATGTTTGGATCTCGACGGTCAAATTCTCTTTGATCGGTTAGGATTGGTCGAGAATGAACGAACGGTCAAGATGATGTTATCGTAGTTGAGTGATGTACGAAAGCATCTGATATACTCATGAGTATGAATGTCAAAATTTTGTCTTAGACGAAAATGCCCTTTTCTACTTGAGGTTTGATCTTCTCTTTTATGCAAATACATAGCTTTCATTGTAAATAATTTTCGGTAAATAGACAAGAAAAAGTTTAATAAATGAATGATTTCATATTGTCATCATATTGTCCTATCACTTCATCCCTTATCGAATTTCTAAGATATTCAAAGATTCGTCATTTCATTCGGTAGTGTGTTGCCCTAAACTTCATTATTGTGATGATTCTCAAGGAGGAAAAGATGTGGATTACATTTATAACTCATGATAACACTAGAGATATTTTTGGGAATGTTTGTAGGTGTCAAATCCATTGTTATACAACATTTCTTTATGAAAAAGTGATAGGGAGCCGAAAATGTCGACCGAAATCGCTTCGATTTAGAGCGAAAATCAAACTTACGCCTAATTTGTTGGGTTCCCCATCATTTTTGTTCTTTTCAGTAAGGAACCTTTCAACTAGGTCTACTGGTCCAGTATATACGATGGCTATGTGAAAGGAGTTCTAGTACTTGGGCTAGTCTATAAATAACAAAGGTTGGAGTGCCTGTAAAGGGTTCTGTCATCCTCAAACATACGAGCTCACAATCTCTTCAACTATTCTAGAGAAGACCCGAGCCAATTTGTTTTTCAGTAGACGCACTTTAATTACCTACCAGAACCGTAGCTAAATTGGTCGTTGAGGTGCTAGCAATGGGGTTACCATCAGAATCATACAAATGAGTGTGTGAAATGCGAGCTCGCCAAACTGGTTCGGTCCTGTAGCAAACCTAACGTAGCGTGCAAGAGAGAGAGTCAGAAACCAGTCAAACCACCCCGAATTGTCCTAACAATCACCACTGCCACCTTTCACACTAATCACCACCACTGCTGCAGTTAAAAGAGAGAGAGACTCATTTAGAACTAGGGGTGTACTTTTAGTATCGGAACCGACCAATCCGATGCAAACGGATTTGGGCGGTTTGAGGACTGATCCAGTGATGGTTCAGATGTTAAAAGGTTTAAACCGAGTGGTTTGGATTGGTTTATGGATTTGGTTGACGAATAACTGAACCAAACCATTGATTATTATTTCTCTAATAGCCCCCAACTTTGTGACCAGCTTCCCGCCTAGCCCCCTAAATTAGCAAAAATACTCATATGGCCCCCTATTTCAGTTATCTTTAACTTCCGTTACTCTCTCTCCTCCATCTCTTTTTCTCTCTCTGCCAAGTCACGCCACATCATCTATCACGCCACATCATCATCTTCTCCGGCATAAGTCGTCGGCCGGCCAAATTTCCGGCCGACGACCTTAAATTTTTTTTTTTTTTTATTCTCTCTCTCCAAAAAAAAAAAAATTCTCTCACATCTCTCTCTTTAAACTCCGGCGAAGGGGGTTTCCCTTCGCCGGAGTTTAGAGAGAGAGAGAGATGTGAGAGAAATTTTTTTTTTTTTTTGGAGAGAGAGAGAGAATAAAAAAAAAAAAAATTTAAGGTCGCCGGCCAGAAATTTGGCCGGTCGGCGACTTATGCCGGAGAAGATGATGATGTGGCGTGATAGATGATGTGGCGTGATAGATGATGTGGCGTGACTTGGCAGAGAGAGAAAAAGAGATGGAGGAGAGAGAGTAACGGAAGTTAAAGATAACTGAAATAGGGGGCCATATGAGTATTTTTGCTAATTTAGGGGGCTAGGCGGGAAGCTGGTCACAAAGTTGGGGGCTATTAGGGAAATAACCCTTATTTTTATATATTATATATAAATACTAGGGTATAGCCCGTGCTCTAGCGCACGGACAGTTATATCAATCACATTTAACAAAATTATTGATGAAATCAAGCAAATTGTAATAAACTTATCTTATCCAGGAATGTAATATTCGATACAAAACATTAATATCAAGATAAACCAACAATCTTATAATCATTCTTTTACATTAAAACAATCACAGCGCAAACAAAAAACGCAGCATGTTAAAAATACCAAAGCTAACCTATTCAAATTAGTAGTTCAACAAAAAAAAACCTATTCAAATTGGTTAAAAAGTCACCTTTGTTGGGATTTGGGAAGGACTATATTATAAATTTTGAGAAGGACTTGTAGACAATATCCTTTATTAAGAAAAGATGTTTGTCCCAGTCGGCATTTTCTTTCCTGTTTTATTATATAGATATGATGGGAATGATGGATGGTTGAGATTCAATAGTTAAGTTAGTTCCATCATAATATTCTCATATAAAAAAAAATCAAAAAATCAATAAGAAAACTATGTTTATGGTCTTTTTTTATCTTCCTTCAATGTTTGAGAATTTATGTCGAATTAATCACGCACATGTAGACTTAATCGTTTGTGGCTCAATACTAACTTTCACCATGTCTAAAGTACAATTATAGAAGATTTTTAAGTCGAAAATGCAAAAATTTGTTACAGTAAGATGTTACAGGTGGTTCAATTATCCAACCGAACCAAACCTTTCATGCACAATTTAGATCATTAACCGAACCAAAACATGAACGGATTGGTTCAGATTGAGATTTGAAATAACCGAACCCTTCGGTTTGGACTTTGGATTGGCCCAAAAAGTCGGTTATCCAACCGAGTTCACCCTTATTTAGAACATCTCCAATGCCACCTAGGACTTTAGAGTTAAAAAACATTCTTCTCAAATAGAAAACTCAATTGAGATCTTAAGAATATGATGTGGAAGAATTTAATTTTAAGATGTCTCAGTTACAAACTCTATTTTTGAGATTTCTTTTCAGCATCTCACTATCTTACTCGCTAAACTTAATTTTAAGACCAATTGAAAGTGTGTCTCTCTCAACTACTTTTTCCTATTAAGTGTACTAGGATATAGCCCGTGAGTAATATTAGTGTTAGTAGGTGGGTACCTTATTTTATTGGATATGACGAAAAAGAACAAATTCTATGAAATAATATAATAGGTAGCTTTAAAAAATTTTCTTTAACTGAATAAGAACCATTGGTTTGTGGCTTTGAGATCATGTCAGATTCTTCCAACTAAATAAATATATATAAAACCGACAACAGTTTCTTCAAAAGTAGAAATCTGAGACTCATAATCCACGTCAATTGCACTGCTCATATTTGACGAAGGATCATACTACAAATTACGAAGGACTCCTAAACAATATCCATAATTAAAATTTTTATGAGTGTTGCATTGGAAAAGGACTTGAATTCAGAGACACTCAATTTAGCTATATAGAAAAGATAATCTCAACTAAGACTTGACACACAAGTCAATTAGAGTTTTTTTTGTTGAGTTTTGCATTAAAAATGCTCTTAGGAAGAAAGTTGAGTGCATTATTTAAAACTTCCAACGAGGAACAACTTCTAACAAGAGGAAGCAGCATTGGGTGGCATGGTCAAAGATCGATCAAATTGAGCAAGAAGTCAAGAAGTCAAGAAGTCAAGAAGTTTGAGTATAAAGAACAGAAAATTGATGAACAAAGCTCTCATCGAAAACTGGGTGTAGAGATATGGTAATAAGTCCCTTAGCCTACGGAGAAAAGTCATTGACGATAAGTATAAGGGTATGACATCTTCATGGTTTTCTCAAGAACAAAAAGCTTCCATTTATAAAGGTCCATGGAAATCCACAACTTTTATGATTCCCGATATCTAAAAAAACACCAAACGAAAGATTTATAAAGGAGACAAAACTAGTTTGTAGTTTGATAACTGGACCAACAAAGGTTCCTTCAAAACCAGATTTCTCACTCTGTGGAGAACAACAAGGAAAATATATGCAACCACAAAAGAAAATATAAGGGAAGATTCCAGCGATGATATATGGAACTTCCAATTCTCCCGTCCTACCAATAATTAGTGACTGAAAATTTATCGACTCTCCTTACTGATACGTCTGAAGCTATTATCAAACTCAAATCAAGTTCAAACTCTCGAGTTTGGCTCCTTGATTGTCGAGAATTTTGTGTTAACTCTCTCTATATCAAGAACTCGAAAGCAATCGATATTCTCTGAAATAAATGTCCCCAAATAGGTTTGGCACGAGGCATTTCCTTCAAAAGTTTCATTGCTCCTTTGGGATATCATTCATTAAGTTGTCCTACATAGGCTTATAGGAAGACGTTTCACTGTGCCCAACCGATGCCCAATTTACAAGATGAATTCTAAAACTTCAACTCATCTTTTCCTCAAATGCCCTTTACTGTCGAGGTTTGGAAGCTATCTATTCAAACTTCAATCTTCTTAACAATACCGCTTCAATCACCGAGCTTCTAATGAAACGGGTGCAGCATAAGATTCTAGATGAAAAGATCTTTACTAAACTATGCAGTCCCCCTGCCATAATCTAGTTGGTATGGCTCGAGAGGAATAACAGACTTACTAAAATTTTAAAAATTGACATTTATTTGATTATTATGTCAATTACTACAGTCTGATCGTAGAATTAATCTTAACTTGTAATTACTATAAAATATAAAATTATTCAACAACCCTATAGGTATTTTAAATATAAATATAATATATTTATATGAAAAAATATATAATTAAAAATAACGATCCATTTATTTGAAATAAAAAATAATAATAGTCAACTGAAAATTTTATAGGAGATCTCCACGTTCATATTTGGCTTCTGCGATGATATATCGGACGATAATATTCAAATACCAAGTGGACTATCCAAGATTTCATTATACTTTTCGTTTAGTAGTAATACATATACAATTACTCCTAATTTAAAACCATGATCCGACCTTAGCTCAGTTGGTAGAGCGGAGGACTGTAGTTGTGAAAGTCAATAGCCATCCTTAGGTCGCTGGTTCGAATCCGGCAGGTCGGAATTCATTTTTTTTTTTTTTATATCTTTGAGAATTAGTACTTGCAAAGAGTTCTCAATTGGGATACCAAAATGAAATCTTTCTCAACCTGTAAATCTAACCTCTACTCTCATGGCTATTTCATAATCCTCAACTCAAATAACTTATGTCTTGCTTTACAATACCAATCATTCTAACTTTGTTTTCCAATCCACCTTTTGAAACCAGAGATGGCAAACAACGATAGAAGGAAGTCATCTTCACAGTAAATAAGTGAACGTAAGCTATTTTTCGATTATTTAGGATGTCTTTGGGATGGTGAATAAGGAATTTAGGGTTTATATCTAAAGGGCTTCTAGTAAAAGGGAAAAGAACATTTCACATTAACAAACTCAAAACCAACTAGTTTTTATGAGTGCACAAATAATGGCCTTCAACTCTGCAACACCGTTTGGTTCATCAAGTTTTTTCCTTTGATGATGTTATATTCCTTAAAGGATACATTACAACATCTTGTCCCCCGATCAGTCGTGATTATATTTTACAACATTGATACATCACAAAGATAGAATGAAACCTAAATCAGTCACTCGGTACCCCTCTAATGAGAGAATGAAAGAAAACTACTTGGTTGCTTTGGTAGGTCCTTCGTGACGTAACATACCATGATGTGCGTCATACACAAAACTAGATTTGTGTAAATTTTTCTCTCATATTCACTCTATCTCTGTAAGTCTCATATATATAAGTCTAATTTCCTCGATTCCTTATTTCATCTCTCATTATCATCTAGAAACAGTAAATGTCACGAATAGCTTAGCATGCATTCTTATCTATTCCTTTATTTTTGTTGTAAAAAAATATTCTATTTTCGATTTTACTTTTAAGTTTAGTCCCAGTGCGTGCGAACACTCTCTCACTGCCAAATCTGTCTGACGTTAAATTTCTTTTTACTGAAAGAAAGGTGATTAGTAAGTTATTTTGTTGCAAGTAATTTGAAACACCAAATATCGCATTCATCTAAATTATAAGGAAAAAAAGGTAACTACGATTCATTTTTGTTTACTATGACAGCATAAAAAAGAAAACTCAGGAATTTCCCTACCGATTGAAGTTCCTTCAACTCCGGGACAGGTGCCCTACAAGAATCAAAAGATAACAGGAGTTGGGTTATCTCTTTGTCCATGAACAAATACACTCTGTTACATGTCTAATTCAAATTTCTAGGGTTAGAGACTTAGAGTTCATACGGAAAGTTAGCCAAACCCTCCCCGTCTAGATGCATCAGAGGCATTATTTCTTCTTACATTATCAAACAAAGAACATAAGGCAAGTGGTAGAACCCTAGAAGCAAGATTTCAGTTTTTAGAATTGCTTCCGCAGAGAAATCATAAGTTTTAATATTAACATGACCAAGTATGAGCTTTCAACAATTGACATTAATTCATTACTATGAAGTTTTCAACAGCTTAAAAGTCAATTCCAGTTTTCTAGAAGAAACAGAAGACTGAGAGAATAACAAATCAGAGTAAAACCAACATACCGTTTTTCGAAGCCCACCCTACCAATGATAATTAGTGACACCACAGAATGCAATTACCCCAAGATCATCGTTCCAGCTCCTTCATCTGTGAGAATCTCAAGGAGCAGTGAGTGTGGGAGCCTCCCATCGATGATACTCGCCGTACGGACTCCCTGTGCAAGCGACCTAACACAACAGTTCACCTTAGGGATCATCCCTCCAGCGATCTTCCCTTCTTCCACCATTCTCTTAACCCCCTTGATATCAATCTCTTTGACCAAGCTAGATGGGTCCTCTTTATCTTCAAGGATTCCAGCGACATCAGTTAACAATATCAGTTTTTCGGCCCCAAGGGCAGCTGCTAATTCGCCTGCGACAGTGTCTGCATTTATGTTGTATGCTTGCCCTCCCTCGTCTGCCGCCACTGATGCAATCACAGGGATGTGATCATTAGCGATTAGTGGTCGGAGTATTGTAGGGTCAACCCGAGCAATATCCCCAACAAAACCAAGTTGAGCAGAATTGGGATTAGGACGAGCAGTCAGTAAGCGTCCGTCTTTGCCGGAAAGACCGACAGCAGTGGCGCCAGCTTTGTTGATGAGAGAGACAAGGTGTTTATTAACCTTTCCAACAAGAACCATCTCAACGATTTCCATTGTTGACGAATCAGTGACACGAAGGCCGTTTAGAAAGTTGGGTTGTATCCCGAGACGACTGAGCCAGCTATTGATTTCTGGGCCGCCACCGTGAACAAAAACAGGGCGCAGACCGACACAGGAGAGGAGCACTAGATCATTGATGACCGAAGCTTGAAGAGATTCCGATTTCATAGCAGCACCTCCATATTTTACAACTATGGTCTTGCCTCTGAATTTCTGTATGAACGGAAGTGATTCGGCGAGAATATCTACCCTGGTTTGAGCAGAGGTCTTTGATGATGCTGCTGATATGGTGCTGCTGCTGGTTGTTGCTAGAGAACATTTGAGAAGTGGAGCGGAGAGAATTTTGGTGGGTTTTGAAACATTAAGAGGGAAAGAAAGATTATAATCAAAGTTTTGACTCTTGAGGGTTTTTGAGAAGGAAAGAGATGGTGAGGTTGTCAAATGTTTGGTTGTTAACATCATTATAAAATATTGTCTCAAGCTCTCGCTCGAGACAACCGAGATTGATAAATGAGATTGCACAAAGAGTGAACAAGTGATAACTGGAAGGTAGCCTAGGTGGTTCTTGTGGTCTCCGAGATTATAATGTGTGAAATAAGAAAACTTGAGCTAACTATAATACGGCAAAAATGATATAATTACTCCAATTTGCTTCCACAGCATGTGAAGTTATTCTAATTCTGTATATGGAGATGAGGATGGCTGAACGTCGAGATTCCAACAAATGAATCGCTTAGCCACTGCGCATAAAAATAACAGATAATCATTCCACTTTTTATGTTTATAATGCATATGCAATACTAGAACAGAAATCACACCAACTTGGAGCTCCTCAAAACTACACAAAGAAATATGCCTCAAAACTACTCTAATCTTGAGACCCAATATCAAGCAAAATAATAGATTTTTACACTAAAACAATTCAATATAGTCCTAATTGTTTCATTTCATCAGAAATCAAAGCCAAAAAAAATCATGAATCTCACAAAAATAAGCCTACCCATTCAAATTAATCCATAGAAATACCAATAACCCTAAATTGGGACCTTCTGCTATTTCAATTAACAATTTGAATGGAACTAAAATGAGGAGGGTAGTCAAAAATAGAAAATGATCAACTAAGCATCAACTTACCCACTTCTGAAAATAATTTTTCCAAACAAATGAATGAGCAGAAAGGGGAGATTTTTGTGAATGGGTGTTAGGATTTTGAGAGAAAAGTTGTTAGGGTTTTTTTGTTCAATGAGAAAAATGTCAAAGTAACAAAGTTCTCCAGCCACTTGCCTAAGAAGTATTGCAAAAAACGGGTTTTGGGTTGGGGGTTACTGAAGATGTGGTTTTAGATAAGAAGAAACAAATATAAAATGGATTTCTAGAGTGAGAAATACCTGAGGTGGTTTTCTAAAAGGGAGCTTAGCTTTTGGAGTGTTGATGTCGAAATTGTAACAGCCCAGTGTGGAGAGAGAGAGAGAGAGAGAGAGAGAGAGAGAGAGAGGGAGAGAGAGAGGGAGAGAGAGAGAGGGAGAAGAGAGATTTGTCCAACAGAGTAAACAGAGCTATGATTTAGGGTTGGGTTACTCCTAATTTTTTATGGGTTAATAAAAGTTTGGCCCCAAATTTGTGAATAACTGAAAAAATTTTGACCTCAACAATATCCACCATTCTATTTTGCCCCCCTAGATAATGATTTCTTTCGTTAAACTTAACAGACAATATTGTATTTCCCCTTTTACCCCTTTTTTTAAGTACGAGAGTGTAACCCGTGCCTGTAAGCACGGACCGTTCTTTTGATTGCATTACAGATCGAGCAAACTATGTGAATGAGCATAAGTTACAATCGAATGACTCTTTCTGTACTTATCCGTCATGTTGGTTCAGTGTACCTTCTTCACCAACAAATTCTTATCAGAAGCACTTACAATGTAAATTTCAATATAATCACAGTCTTAAACTAATAAGTTTAAACATTTACACATTTCTAATAAGAATACTCTAACACTTGGATCTAAATGAACACTAACATCCAAAATGTAAAAAGCATTCTTAGTTTCTGAATGAAGAAGAACTAATCATAACATTTACAGGGGATTCTTGAGAAAACAAAGAGAAAAGGGAAGAAAACCTGGAACCTAGTGAGAACTGAGAACCTGAGCCAAAATGAAGTCAGGCATTTTTTGAAATACCTTACTCGATGTTAATGTAACTAGCTATATCTATTGATTCCGAATCATATTTGTACTACACAGAAATTACTATCCGAATGTTGGTGTGGTGAAACCAAACTTATAAATAACTAAACTCTTTTGGTAGTTATCTGCAAAGTTGAAAAGAATTACCTTTACCAAATATATGGAAATCCTAACACCTGAAAAAGAAAAGGATAGAATTTTGGTCAATAATATTTATTCAAATGTGAAGGTGAGATTGTTGATTACATGGCATAAGTCCTTGCACAGTAGATGTTGTAATATGGAAATCCTAACACCTGAAAAAGAAAAGGATAGAATTTTGGTCAATAACATAAAAGTTAGGAAAAAATGGATTTTCGGCAGGAACCACCGAATTTAAACCGAAAATTTTCGACAAGAACCAACAAAAAATATGGCAACAAAATCTCACCTTCTTCTACTACAAGATCTCTTTTGAAAACTACCTAAATAGGTAAAGAGAAATCTACTTCCATGAGTACATATGATTCAAGATAAATCTATAACAAGATTTCTTTGAAAACTACCTAAATAGCTAAATAGAAATACTTCCATGAGTACATATGATTCAAGATAAATCTATAACAAGATTTCTTTGAAAACTACCTAAATAGTTAAAGAGAAATTTAATTCCATGAATACATATGAGTTAAGATAAATTTATAACAAGATTTTCTTTGAAAACTACCTAAAGAAGCCTTGAAACCCTAACACATAAGATAAAAATTGAGAGAATGACTTTACGAAATTTTTGAGGGAAGAGATCAAGATTTTAGATGGAGGAAAGAACCTATCTGTAAAACAGAGGTCTAATTCTAAGTACTTAATAAGTTGTGATAAAATCAAACTATCTGTAAATAACAAAAAGTATACTTACAAATAGCCAGCCCTCTAAATAGCTCTTATGAGCTTTGTAAATAGCAGCGCCTATTTTTTTGAGAATTCGACTACGATCTACGTTAGTCGTAACAAGGTATTAATACATTGTGAAGATGTAATAAAGACGATAACCGCTTAATTTAAACCAAGAATGAAAGAAGCGTAAAGTCCAACAACAGAAAGGCCTAAAATCCGACAAATTATTACATAAGGTACATTATTAATAGCCAAAATTACGTGAGATAAATTTTGATGACGAACTGCTTCCAACGAAATTCGATCCCACGACGTCATCAGTTTTAAGTGGGTCCAGCCATTGTACCAAAGTAGGGTGGACCTTCTCCCTTATTATATCGACCCAACACGCACTCTCTCTAGTCTCTCCTATAAATATACGAATCCTGTGGTCGGGTGGTTTCCAAGTAATCGAACTTTCTAGCAACAAACCGCTTCAACAAGAAAAAGGGTAAACCAGATCTCCCTCTCTCTCTTCTTCTTCTTCTTCATGTCTTTTGGTTTGTGATTAGTATCCTTTTTGTTAATCCGTTTTTAGATTATTTAAGGAGATGGGTAGCTCTGATTTTTCATGGAAATTGTCTGATCACCCAAAGCTTCCAAAGGGTAAGACTATTGCTTTAGTGGTTTTGGATGGATGGGGTGAAGCTAATGCTGATCAGTATAACTGCATCCATGTTGCTCAAACACCCACCATGGATTCCCTTAAAACGGTAAGGATTTATTCTTTTAGCTTCATCTATTACCTACATGATACTTCAAAGTTTGATACTTTGATTTTTGTGGTATGTTATTTTGTTACTATCCTGACATGCAGATTCCAAATGTATACATCTGTTTAATGAACATAACAAAGAAAATCCATTGTTGTCCTATAGAGGATTTAGAGTTATTAGAAGGGTGAAATCAAATCAACCTGTTTATCAATGTTTTTTTGTGTCAAGTTTCGTTTACATTATGATCTTTTATGCGAAATTCTTTGAGGTGTCGAACCCCGTGATTAATTTTCTGCAATGTCTATAATGATTATCCGACCCACCAAATTGTATTGCATTAACCGCCTACTCGATCCGTGTTCATGCAGACTGCAGTTGATATATCTGGAATTGTAGATAAGTTGTTTGTTTATTTGACATTTATTGTTTCATTGTCATGAAGGGTGCGCCAGAGAAATGGAGGCTAGTAAGAGCACATGGTAAGGCAGTCGGGCTCCCAACTGAGGATGACATGGGTAATAGTGAAGTTGGTCATAACGCACTCGGTGCTGGACGGATTTTTGCTCAAGGGTACAAGTTATTTATTAGTTAATTTTTTTGTTTTCTTCATTGCCGAAGTTCTAGCTGTCCCTTAATTTTGATACTTTTTTTTCTAATGCAGAGCCAAGCTTGTGGATCTCGCACTTGCCTCGGGAAAAATTTATGATGGGGAAGGCTTTAACTACATCAAAGAAAGTTTTGCTAACAACACACTTCACCTAATTGGGTTGTTAAGTGATGGCGGTGTTCACTCTCGTATTGATCAAGTTCAGGTATACTCGCTTCTGTAGAAGATAAATGCATTAATTATTCTTTGGTTCGAGATAGATATTGAGGTCAGTTGTAATTATCTCTTTACTGGTGTAGTTGCTACTAAAAGGCGCTAGTGAGAGAGGGGCCAAAAGAATCCGTGTTCATATTCTCACTGATGGACGTGATGTTTTGGATGGTTCAAGTGTCGGGTTTGTAGAAACTCTTGAGAAAGACCTCTCAGACCTGCGGGCTAAGGGCATTGACGCACAAATTGCATCTGGTGGTGGTCGTATGTATGTCACCATGGATCGTTATGAGGTATTGTAAAAAAAGTGTACATGTCCATGTATGTATATATATAGATAAACCTATGTGAGTGATTTCCTTGGCAATTGACCCAGTATGAGAAATATAATTATTTTATTATGCTTTTAGAACGACTGGGGTGTGGTAAAACGAGGATGGGATGCCCAAGTTCTTGGTGAAGCACCATACAAGTTTAAGAATGCTGTTGAAGCTGTGAAGAAACTGAGGGAGGAACCGAAGGCCAATGACCAATACTTGCCTCCATTTGTTATAGTTGACGACACTGGGAAGGCTGTAGGCCCTATAGTTGACGGTGATGCTGTTGTGACATTCAATTTCCGAGCAGATCGTATGACTATGCTTGCCAAAGCGCTTGAATACGAAGACTTCAAAAATTTTGACCGTGTCCGATTCCCAAAGATCCGGTATGCTGGAATGCTCCAGTATGATGGTGAGTTGAAGCTTCCAAGCCATTACCTAGTTTCACCTCCAGAGATTGAGAGAACATCTGGTGAATATTTGGTGCATAATGGCATCCGTACCTTCGCCTGCAGGTTGGTGGCCCTCTGAAATCTTGGTGCTTATACTACATATATATATATATATATTCTGTTTGAATCTTATTCTCGACTTTATTTCCCCCATCTATCTCGAGGATCACTCTTTCTTTTAATTCTTTTTTAAATTGGATTTTGAATCTTGTGTGAATTTTGAGTCCTAACTCCATCTTTATAGAGTTCCCTGACTTAGTTGAATTTTGAAGAACTATTGCGCTTCTCTTTTTGTGCTATTGACTTTTCTTGGATTTAGATTCATTTCTTGTTCGGTATACCCATATATCTGTTTGTTTTTAAGGTCTAATATACATTTCTCTGTGTTGTTCTACAGTGAGACTGTAAAGTTTGGACACGTTACCTTCTTCTGGAACGGTAATCGTTCCGGTTATTTCAACGAAGAACTGGAAGAATATGTTGAAATCCCAAGTGATAGTGGTATTACATTCAATGTTCAGCCCAAAATGAAGGCCTTGGAAATTGCTGAGAAGGCAAGGGATGCTATTCTTAGTGGCAAGTTTGACCAGGTATTGTTGGTATCTTATATGCTTACTTTTCTGAACAAGTTATATAGGTTGATTTGTTTTTTGATTATCTTATATGCTTACTTCTCTGAAGGTACGTGTGAACATTCCTAACAGTGACATGGTTGGCCATACCGGCGACATAGAGGCCACTGTTGTTGCTTGCAAAGCTGCGGATGAAGGTGTTAAGGTATTTTAATTGATTAATCTTTTTTAAGAATTGATACTTTTGAATTGCTTCTTTTTTTTCATAAGATTCATTATAATGCTGGAACATGCTGACATCTGCCATGAAACAACATGAAATGCTGAAAACTTCCCTAAAGGGTGTCATATTGTAAGCACAAAGAACCCTAAACAGGCTACGAGATTACAACTACAAATACTCTATTTAGTACCTACAATTTACTTAGGATAAATCTTGGGTAGACTTCTGCCCTCAAGACTTGAATCCATGATCTCCTGGATTTTGGAGGAAGGTACAACTGTTGGGCTACAACCAATGTGCCGAAACACTTCTCGAAATGACAAAATCTGTTTTCAGTTCAAGCGGTCCATCGAGTGTAATACTGTTTCATTCTATGCATTAAAAAATAATTCTTTATTTTGATTTGCCTATTTTGCTGAACGGAAGTATATTGATTCTTTTTGGTGCTTGAGAGTTTACTGAATCACTTCGTTATATTCTTGCAGATGATCCTTGATGCAATCGAGCAAGTTGGTGGAATTTACGTTGTTACTGCTGATCATGGTAATGCAGAGGATATGGTAAAGAGGAACAAGAAAGGGGAACCTCTTCTTGATAAAGATGGCAATATCCAAATCCTAACTTCTCACACTCTTCAGCCTGTAAGTCATCTTAACTAAATACTCCCCATATGTTCGACTCAACCACGCTCTTTAAACCAACAGCTTGAAGAGCTTGGATTTTGATGGTTAAATGATCAGGAAGTCTATCCATCCTCGCGAGAATGATATTTTGAACTTCAGATATTAAGCGAACAACTTGCGAGCCCGACTTGTTAGCTAGACTTTTCAGTTGATTGAATCTATAAACTGCGTACTTATAAAATATGATAGCATAGCGAATAAGAAATAACAAGAGGGCGGTTAGAGGACTCGGCTTGTGAAGCAAATAAAGGGGAGCTGACTTTAGGGAGTTAGCGAGTAAATCCCGAACTCAGCTACTTAGCTAGATTATCAGCAATCGAGTCCTAAGGAATAGGATATATTCTGGTGGGAGGATGTATATAGATGAGATTCTAAGATACATGTCTTTTTGTTATTTCACAGGTTCCGGTTGCAATTGGTGGGCCTGGTCTAGCTCCAGGGGTTAGATTCCGTAACGATGTACCTGATGGCGGGCTAGCTAATGTAGCTGCAACAGTGATGAACCTTCACGGATTTGTTGCTCCAAGTGACTACGAAACAACTCTCATCGAGGTTGTTGATAATTAGAGTTTAAACTTCAAACTTCTCATCCAGTAAAAGTGCCATTAGAACTAGAAATTAACACTTAAGTACTTGTTATTTATAAACTTTATGATGGTCGCTCGGTTAGTTCGCGATGTGAGTGCGTATGAAGCGGTATTTTTGAGAATTTTACGAACATTTTCCTTTTCTCTGCTTGTGTTAAATCATCTTCCTATGGGGAAGTGGAAGATGCCATGTTTATAACTTCAGAAAAAAAAAACTTGGGGTGCTTTAGAAATAAGATTTTGATAGAATGATGAACCAAGTAGAACCTATTTTTTTCAACAAAAAAAAAAGAAAAGAAAGTAGAACCTATTTTACTCTCAACAAAAAGTAGAACCTATTTCTATTGAAAACTCGGTCCCTTTGGTTAGTCTTTAGTTTCAATTTAAGATTTCATTTTTATTTTTTTCCTACTGAAATATATTAGGACTAGGAGGGTATGATGCCGGAGGGCGATTTTGTCATTTGAAATACCCAAAATTTTATCAGTAGCTCATTCAATAGTATTCTTTTTTTAAAATGCTCATTCGGCTTGTCATTGGTACGGGATACCTGAAATATTTTAAATTGTCAGTGTATTCAGCCATTTCAAATGTTCCGAAATGTATGTGTTATTCGTTTGAGACACTTCAAGTATATCTTCATGTTATATTCTTCGTTCAGGACATTTCAGATGTCCTTCGGTGCCTTAGGTTTAGAATATTTCAAAACAAGTTAGTTTCTTAAATATTTTAGTGTAAATCTGGAGAACTCTAAGAAAGAGAATGTCTTTACAAATATAGAAGACACTGGTGGACATTTTGACAAGGAAGACAATAAAAGTAAATAATAATGATAATTATTATCATTATTATATTAATAATGAGATATAATATTATTATAATTTAATAATTATATTATATTAATAACACATATCTACTAATTGTCCATCAAAATTCACGGATATCTAGATGTCCATGAAATTTGAAAATGTATTTTTGAAATATTAATGAAAATATGTTATTTCATATGATAAGATAATAATAATAATTTAAAAATAACATATATCTATTAATATCTACAGATATCAAGATGTCAACAAAGGACCAAAGTTATATTTTTTAAATATTAGTAAAAATGTTTTATTCAATATGATGATTATGATAATAATAATAATAAAATATCCACTACACCTTTTGCCTATGGACGAAATATTTTTTTTCGTGGACCAAATATCTTGAAATGTGTATAAGAGATTTTGTTTACAAACTCAATGTCTTAAAATGTTTATAAAAATATTTTGTTTATGGAGTAAATGTCCTGAAATGGATTGAAATATCTAGGAATATCTTGATATGTTTATGAAACATTTTGTTCATAAATGTATGCGAACATCTCTGTCCACTGCCCGTGAATCTTACCAGATATTCTAACGGAATATTTAGTTATTGATTCCCATTTATTTAGCGATATGAGGTGTGACGCCCCAAGCCCAGCAGTTGCCGATATTGTCATTCCTTTCACCACCACCCTCGCACGGATGGTAGGAGGTTTTGTTCTTGGCGAGAGCACCACAGACTCTCCTAAAAGGCCTCGGTACTTACCAAGCTTGAGCATACACATGTAGCCCAGGCACCGGACACTCTCATGAGCGATGTGGGGCTATCACAATCCCCCACCCTCAGCGAAGAGCCGTCCTCGACTCTGATACCACTTGTGACGCCCCAAGCCCAGCAGTTGCTGATATTGTCCTCCCTTTCACCACCACCCTCGCACGGATGGCAGGAGGTTTTGTTCTTGGCGAGAGCACCACGTACTCCCCTAAAAGGCTTCGGTACTTACCAGGCTTGAGCATACACCTATAGCCCAGGCTCCGGACACTCTCGTGAGCGATGTGGGACTATCACATTAGGACTACACCCTAAATTTGTTTTTAACTATAAAAAATGATTCGAGGACTCCCTAGGGCATACCCCCAAGTATACTCCCCCTCACAGGACAAGGGTATTTTGATATTTTCAGTTTGACAAACACTGTGAAAAGACCAAAACGGCCTTGTCTTGTGAGGGGGAGTACACCAGGGAGTATCCCTAAGGAGTCCCCCTATCAGCTTTGTTTAACCATTCTCCCATCTATTTTAGTATGAATCAGTCAACTAACACTTACATTTGCTTGTCAAGATTTTCAAAGAATTTCAAGTGAAGGGTGGGGGACATGTCCTGAGTTTTATTAGAGGAGTAGTTATTACCTTTGGAGGGTGGAGGGCAATCTATGAATAATATTCCAACATCAAGAAGAAGGGAGGAATAGATCTAGACCGTTGAAACTAGTAGGCCTCTGGTGACCGTCAGGTTTGGAGGGCGTATTTTCGTCTGAAATAAAACACATGACTTGCAAACCCTCATATAACGGACTTTTGACGAGAAGGGTTAACACCTTAATAATATTTGTTTTAGGGGTGTAATCCTAATTTCGCTAAATAATCAGGTCAATAACTTAATCTCCCCATTTTGATATGTCAAATTTACATGAATAGAAATGACAGTCATATTGTTTCCCCCTCTCTCCTCCATTTGAAATTTCTACAAAGAGTGAGGCAGATCGTAGAGAGAGAAAGGGTTGAGAGAGAGAGAGAGAGGAAACAAAAATTGATGGAGAAATACGAGAAGCTTGAGAAAGTAGGAGAAGGAACATATGGGAAAGTATACAAAGCCCAAGATAAAACAACAGGTGAAATAGTAGCTTTAAAAAAAACAAGATTAGAAATGGATGAAGAAGGTATTCCTCCAACTGCACTTCGTGAGATTTCTCTTCTTCAAATGTTATCTCGATCTCTTTACATAGTAAGATTAATCTGTGTCGAACATGTACACAAGAATGAAAAACCCCTTCTCTATTTGGTTTTTGAATACCTACCAACCGATCTAAAGAAATTCATTGATACTTATCGAAAAGGCCCTAATCCTAGGCCTTTACCACCTTCTATGATTCAGGTAAACTTCAATTCAAATACCCTTTCTTTCATTTCTAAAAATGATTGATTTTGATTCTTGGGTTTTTTTTTTCTTTCTTGTAGAGTTTCATGTATCAGTTGTGTAAAGGAGTTGCTCACTGTCACAGTCATGGAGTTCTTCATAGGTTAATTATTATATTACAAGTTCTTGCTTTCTTCTTAGGTTTTTTTGTACTTGATTGTGTTGATTCTTTCTTTTTTGTTGATGGATTTGGCAGAGATCTTAAACCCCAAAATCTTTTAGTGGATAAAGAAAAGGGTATTCTTAAGATTGCAGATCTTGGGCTTGGAAGGGCATTTACTGTACCTCTTAAGAGCTACACTCATGAGGTATAAAATAATTAAAAAAAAATTTAGGTTTTAATACTGTTAAGAGCTATGATGAAGTTTATTGAATTTATGTATATCTAATTTTGCAGATTGTTACACTGTGGTATAGAGCTCCTGAGGTATTACTCGGATCGACCCATTACTCGACCGGAGTTGATATGTGGTCTGTCGGATGTATATTTGGTTAGTTTTTTAACTTCTCTCTTCCCCATTTTAGTGTGCCCAACCTGTTCTTGGATTTTCTACTTTGATTGATGTTCATTGTATAGTTGTTTAAACTTCAACTTAGGTAGCAAGTGTATATGGTGAATTTGCTTCGTGGGCATTTGTCTATCTCCGTTATATTTGCTTCTCGTAATGATCATGTCTAACCCATTTATTTCGCATTTTATTTGAATCCACTGATCTTGCTCCTGTCGCGGAGATACCTATTAGGTTTGTTCATCTTCCAAATAAAAACCAAAATGGTTGTGATTGATTATGGTGGCTTTGTGTTCCTAATTACGATGGCAATTATGCTCATCAAATTGTTATATTAGTATAAGGGGATAACAATATGCTCTTCAAGCATCAATATTGTGTAAAAAACTTATAATCAAAGGTTAACAGAACGGCGCTCAACTTCTAAGTTCATTTCTTTTTCATTTTTAATCTTATTTCATTTTGATTTCACTGCAGCTGAAATGGCAAGACGTCAAGCTTTATTTCCTGGTGACTCGGAGTTGCAACAACTGCTTCATATATTCAGGCATTTTACATCTCTACTACTTTTAATATAATAGATTCCCAACAACGACTACACCTCGCTTGAAGGCCATACATATGTATATATGTTGAAGTGATTCAAACTGTCATGACAGGTTGTTGGGAACTCCAACCGACGAGCAATGGCCAGGAGTGAGTTCTCTAAGAGACTGGCACGAGTATCCTGTTTGGAAGCCTCAGAACTTGGGGCGTGCTGTTCCGGCATTAGAACCTGAGGGCATTGATCTTCTATCGGTAAATCTACATTCTTGTATCTTGAATTTCACTTGATGAACGACCTCGCCTTGAAAGCATATAACTATTAACTAATAACATCTTCTCTGTGTTTTGCAGAAACTGCTTCAGTATGATCCTGCACATAGAATCTCTGCTAAGGCAGCACTAGAACATCCTTACTTCGATAGCCTCGATAAGTCACAATTTTAACTACTTCGTTTCCTTCAAATAACAACTTTGTCACAGGCATTTCTTCCTAGGTTTAATTTACATTGATAATTTAAATTTTGGCTTCAGTTTCACCGTCTTGGTGATTTGAACCTTGAGTCTCATTCTGTATGGAACTCATTTCTCGATTTGCAGTTGGTTTTTCCTAATTTAAGAGATTTTTTTTTTTCCTTTTTATATATTTGATGTTCCACACTTATTTGAGAGAAAAAAGGTTAATTCCCAAGTGGACTTCGTAACATGACCAATTCGTCCAGTTAGCCCCCAATACTGTCTAGCGTTCCTACTAGGCCCTTTTCTTTGTTACCATCACTTCGATTGTTTTTCAGCTTTCATATTTTGCCCTTCCATGAGCCAACACATTTATTAGACTTGCCTTTTCTCATTCCAGTTACTTTCAGTCGCTCTCTTCGATTGTTACTTTTATTTCTCTCATTTTCTCACTCACCTTGTTGTCTCATCTTCATCTGGTCAGTTGACTTTAGGGTTGTAAAAAGACCTCTTCATGATCTAACTCTTCCGCTCTGGTCAGTTGTATTGGTCTTTGTTGACCAGTTACAATGCGAATTTATGGTTGACGATCGATTGGTTTTGGATGAGTTTGATCACTTGACCACTTAGTGTTTTAGCTTCAAATGTTCAAATACGAGTTTCAATCACTTCACGAAACGAAACTCCAGATGAAGCGTTTGATTTTCGACGAGGCTTCAAGATCTTGGAACAGGACTGGAATCAGAATATGTATATGAAACAAAAATTAAAATTACTCAGTCAAAGGTTGCATACCTCATGAAGTATATGGTCGTGTACAGTGAAGAATGGCACTTTGAAATTGGCAAACCAAAGAATATAAGAACAAGAGCTAAGATGAGTCGGAAAATGAAGATGATAGAGAAGATGAAGACGAGAAATGAATGAGTGAGTGAGAAGCTCTCAACTGAGAAATAATAGTAGTAATTATAGAGGAAAATTGAAATTAATTCGAGTGACAAGTTGCCAAGTCTAATAAGGGTAAAATTAAGAAACTAAAAACAATCTAATTTTGCTAGCTAATATAATCTAATTTGCTTCTAATGAAAATTGAACTGGATACCCACCCGTCACAACAAGATAGAACGTAACAAATTCTTTATCTACCATTCTTGAGTTGTGTGTTCAGAGATAGAATTTGTCTTCTGCACTTATCAGTGTAGAAGCCTTGTTTCTTTGCAGATCAATTTCCATAACTCAGTAAAAGTAATGGAAGATCTTATACCTGCTGAAAGCATGATCAAAAGTTCCCGTATAAGTGGTAATTCTTGCAAAAGTTTGATCAGAACTCCCCGCATATGCGACATCAACTCTGTCTACCACTTACTTTCAGCAGATCAGACTCTGAGTTTCAAGCATTTGTATCCGACACTCATGTACATTTTATTTTCTCAGCGTGGCCTGTTGTAGTACTTGTAGGCTATTAACCTGAATCTGTATGGTTCCACTCTCGATTAAACTAGTTCAAGACATCCTCCTAGGGTTTAAAATCCTAACAGATACAAACATCACATGAATCCCAAGAAAATAATCAAGATGCCTCTGGCAAAATTTATGACTCAAATTAAGGGCTTCATTAGAATAATTAACTAAGCCAAGTTGGATATGATAGTTTACAAATGACGATGAACACAAACATGACAATAGAAATATCAAGTTAGAAAAAAGAACATAACTAGTACATCTAAGAATAACCAGGCGACTAAGACCGAACCTCTCGACTCTCATGTGGGTAAGCCCCCAAACCAAAATAAAAACTAAAACAACAAGTAGTTGCAGAAGAAACACCAATGAATTCAACCATCTTCTAACCCGGATTTGACCTGAGCAGAAGAAGCCTTCATCAGGCTTCAGTTAGTTGGACCATACATGAACAAGTCCTTGTCTATTACCCGTATAGATCTCATTACGTTCTTCATCATAGAACAATGCAGTGATATCCTCCAAGGCTTCTGCTACCGTGCTTCTCATTCTTGGTGCATATAATAATGGTCTCTTTTTTAATCTACTACCACCACCAAGATACTTGCCACTACCACCAACATCCTTGCCACTACTGCTACTGCTGTCTTCTTCTTCTTCTTCTTCTTCTTCTATCTTGGGGTTTCCATCGTTTGCACGTATCTTGGCAAGGCATTTTCCAGTTAAGATATTGCTGATATTGATCGAACCGGCTACAAAAGAAACATAAGCTGTCAGAAATGTAACACCAAACTCTGATTTAGGCACCACATATGACCACTAGCCAAGTTCCACATAGTACAAGATTCTTTTTCTTGACAAGGGGCTCCCTTTTTTCTTGACTCGGGCCACCCTTAGCCAATCTAGGGCACTAACCCACCCAAAAGGCCTAGACCATATGTAAAACAAGGTGCTACCATATAACCCATTTCTAAAAGCTCTTCGTAAGACATATAGGACTTATTATGTTGCACATGAACCTTCAGGTTCAAATCAACAGATCCTACAAGGGCGATGAGTATATCGATTCTATAAATTGCTAAATGTTCAAACTTGGAGTCAATCCTTAAAATAAGAAATTACCGCTTCCTTCTAATGGATCATCAGAATCTGCCTTGCAATAAGAAATTATAAGATCCTGTTCACTTGTAATGTAGATGTTGTTTGTGTTGCAGTCTGGATGCCATAAAAGGTGGTCCTCGAACGAAGTTACAAGCTCCCCCCGGAAGTTCCAAACAGCAACTGTTCGATTCCGAAATGTGAGGAACAACTGATTCTCATATAAGAAGATAAAAGCTGATGGAGTCATAAACTCCGCTCTGCTAACTTCAGTAAGTTCAGCATTTCTTACCTGAAAGAGCAAGAGTAAGTGTTAACAACTACGACAAGCATAAAAGGTTTTGTCACAAGAAATGTTGCTTTAACATACAGAATTAAAAAAAGAATCTTACATCAAGAATCTGAAGGTTCTCATCTTCTTGCTTGACAAGAAGTTTCTCATTAAACTGTTCTATGAAGTCTACCTTTTTATTCCGATGGAGGAGATGGTTGAAGGATTTTAGAACTGTACCATCTTCTATTGATACAATTTTAAGAGGGACATGACTATTAGATCTAGTAAATATCAGCAACATGATCCCTGGACTGCAAGTTGAATAATAAGAAAACAAAACCAAGAAAGTAAAAGGTTTAGAAAACAATATTAAAAATGAGCAACAATGGGACACTTTTAAACCAAGCTCATTGCCAATTCGAAGATATAACAATGCGCACTGAGTTGAATCCCAAAAGTTTGTCCAAGGAACACATTAACATTAACATAAACTATAAGTAAGATCCAAACTAATTGGGCGGAGCATAAACGAGATGGCGTACCTAATTTTGATTTCTTGCACATTTTTATCTGATATGGAGTATAGCATAGTATAGTTTTTGAGGTCGAACACCTTGTATATACTGAAAAAAGGGGATTTCAGCTATAATGGAAACAATAAGGTAGACCGCAATCCATAGCAAAAACAAACCAAACTGTACCTGTCTTGGGCAGAGTAGGTAAGGACTTTCCCATTGACATCATCAAACTCAACAAAGCCAGGCCACTTTAGCGACTCAGACTCAAAAAGCGGAAAACCAGCATCTGGTTTTCCTCTTCTTATGTACCTAATTCATTCATATATACAATAAGTACTACTCCAAGATAGTTCAACAAAAGTATTACCCTGGAATGGTAGAGAAAGTAGAAAATAGATGGATATATAATTATGTATATAAGAGTTCGCATACTCAATCCTTGTTGTTCTGCATTTCAAGGAACTGAAGTTATCTGAAGCATAAACTGAAACTGTAATAAGTGAGTCATTGTTCTTATTATAGAACAAACTTCGAATGACTTCATCGTGAATGACATTAAGAAAACATATCCTCTGGTTCGTCTCTGCATTTAGAACCAAAAGAAAGCATATAAAACAATCAGCTTGGAAGTCGAAAATAATAGTATTTAGTAAGAAATGTCTCAAATACAAAACAAAGCGAGTTCACCTCTGCTAAATGCTGCACAAACACCAGATTGTGCAAGAGCAAAGACAATGTCACGCGCTGCCACTATCTCAATAATTTTCGATCTTTTGTTCAAAAAGGGCAGTAACATAGGGCAATGTCCCTTGGGATCATGGGTATCATATTCCTCCTGAAAAATCATATTAGATGTGAACGAAAAACTCAAATATGGTATGGAAAAGTACTACTCTATAAGATTGGGTTGATTGAACATGAACATAAAGGGGAGCTATTCCAATATCAGATTATGTTGGAAATAATAACAAACTAACAAAGTGAGATGAAATTCACACTCATTTTCCTTCTAAACCCTAATTTTCCTCATCAATGCACTTACTTTCGTGTCTTATTAAACGCCTAAACCTACCTATTAAGATATAAGAATAGAAAAGAGTGGAAAGGGGGAAAGTAAAATATTGAAACCCTAACCTGCAAACAAATATTCCTGAAGCGTTCTTGAGCATTGCTCATACTAAAAGCACGATCTCTCTTCGAACAAATCTCACGTCTTTGAAGCTTCTTAACACTATTTACAAACCCATCAACTCGAGGTCTTTTCCTAGCAGAAATCCGACGAGCTGAGCAAGGTCGAGGGCTAGCAGAAATTCTCCCGTCCATCCCAGAGAAACCCTAATAATGTCTTATTATAACATTAAAGAATACAAACCAAAGTGATGAACAATCCTGTTCAGGAAAGTGTCAAAATCTGAAGCTTTGATCTTTATTACCAACCAAATATCACAATCTCAATCAAATAAGAAAAGGGTGTGTAGAGATTTTGAGCTAGATAATGAAAGGGAACCCCTAGAAAAGCCCTAGAAATTCAGAAGGAAGAACCCTGGATTTTGCCCTAGAAATCTCACTCTCTCTCTCTCTCTCTCTCTCTCTCTAGAAATCAGTCTGTGGAAGAAGGAAATATAAGAGTGTGGGGGGCGTCGGGGGGGAGGAGGAGACAAGACGCGATGAAATATTTTAGAGTGGATTTGAACTTAATTTGGCGTCCGAGATCGTGTTTTCAAAATCCCAAAATTTTTACCAAAGAAATACTATCAAATACAAACAATTGGGAGTGTTGAAATTTCACTCTGTATAAGTAGAAACAAATTGAAAATTTCAAATTTATTCAAAAGTTATTTTTTTCCTTTTTGTATAGCTATGGATAAAATCATTCAAATATTGATGTAAATCTTACTTAAATATATTGATCTTACTTAAATATATTGATGTTACCTGAATTTGATTTTGAATTTTTCAAGAGAGACAGATGAAACTACACATATCTAAAGACCGAAACAAAATTTGAAAAATTAAGAAGACCAACTGGCTCCTCTCAAGTGATGAATACTCTAACGGTTTTAGTATAATATATTAAAGGGGTTTAAAAGGTATATGTTTAAGAAGATCGTAAATTACATTGTAGACACATTTGAGGGGGTGGGACCGACCTATTCAGTGAGATGCATGTTTTGAAAAAATTAAGAAAAGTTTCTGCGATACAAGATGGAACACCTAAAAAATATTCACCAAATGCGCCCTTCAAGTCACTGACAGAAAGACGTTGGTCGGAGACTGTCGACCACTTCTTTGTCTTCTCATATATTTTTTTTTTCTCTCTCTCCATCCTTCCCTCCTTCTCTCCCTAAGTTTCGACGAAAGGAATTATCCTTTCGGCGGAAGCCTTCGTTTGGAAAACCAGATGAAGTAGTCTGCTTCTGTCGTAAAAAGAAAATAGAAGAAAGTGAACTTGTTTGTAATTCTCTAAAATGGCCAATGTCCATTGTGTATAAGTTTGAGGCACCTAGTGAGGGTTTGATGGTTTTGTCTTTACGCATATATTTGTGTTGACTTACAGATGCAGATTATAGTGGGCATCTTGGCCAAGATGATGGGCCTCACAACCAAAAGAACAAGTAGGCCTTTTGGCCAAGTCCTTTAGATCTAGGTTTAAGAGTTTTCTAGGCTTGAGTATTTTGTCTAGTAAGGAAGTTTGAGTATTTTATTTTTTTTCAAATTAGGATTAGTATCAACGAAGGAAACTAGAGTTTACTAATTATCTCCTTCCTAGTTTTAGTCTATCTAGAAGTGTCTAAAATCCTATAAAAGGGAGTCTGGTTCGTCTTTTTTATTTAGATTTCAGACATTATCAATCAAAGTTTATCGTATTTTCTTTTTTTTTTGATGAAAGGTATTCAGAGCCACCAAAATTTTGGGTGAATTATTATGAAATTTTTTTTCCAGACCAGTTCAATTAATATCAATCATATTTTATTCCTCAAGAGATGATGAGGCAATACTCATATAGAGCATGTTTTTCTACAAAAAGTTTGTATCTTTATCATTGGAATCTTGGAGAACCTGTAAGAGAAACTTTACCACCTCCGTACTCTCGTTACACACCACCACGGTATTCACCACCTCTAATACGATCTTCACCATCACCACCACCACCACCACAACCGTTTTCTCTTTCTTCAGAACACTTCAGTTGATTAACTCTGATATCAATAAGGTGATACAAATATGTGACAAGTTCGAGGCAATAATACTTCAACCATCTCCCACGCCTACTATATCTCCCAACCATGAAAAAGCAAGATATGATCAAGAACGACATGACAGAGAAATATAAGACAGAGTTGATGATATTGATAGTGATAAATACAATTCTGATGATATTAATGAAGGACTTCACAATGACAAAACTCTTTCAATAGCGAAGGAAGAAAAATTTGATAGAGTTGATTTTATGTTGAAGAGGTATAAATATAATAAGGAAATTTTGATTGTGGATCATGGATTTGATGAGTTTATTGATTGAAAATCTGGGGTTATGAGCAATTTGGATTTTGTTTGCAACTATTCTTATATGTGGAAATTTGGAGGATTGCACAACGGAGGACGACTACTGATGGGTCATGAAAATGTCCCATCAGAGTCGTTTAATTTAGTCGAGTTAGTTCGTTTCGAGTCTTTATTATAATAAAATAGTTGGTTTTCTTGATTAGGTGTCTTTTGGAGAGTTAGGTGTGAAAAACGGTTAAAAACGAAGAAAAGATGCATGAAGGGTATTTTGGTCATTTGGAGTCAAGGACAATCTGGTAATTTGGCCAAGGTCAGTGCGTGGTTGAAAAGTAGAGGTCGAGACGAGTCCGTAGGAGAAAACGAAAGTCAAATCGGAGTCCGGACGAAGGAATAAACCAAGGTCAAAGTTCAGTAAAAAATGTTGACTAGCGGGACAATGTCGGGTACGTTTCTGGCGCCCGGTTTACCGACAGACACGTGTCTTGGTACGAATATAGGAGCATCCAGTTACCATATTCGCGCTGAGCAGCGAAGTTGGGCCATCGAGATCATTCAGTGTAGCGCGTTTCAGCGAGCTTCGGTAGTCCCGTGCCCACGTTCTAATCCTGTCCACACGCTTCCGCGTTTTCAAGATCTGACGGCTTCAGATGATCCGTTCTTTTTGTTGTAATCCCGTGTTGCCCGAAGCTTCCTATTAAGTTAGTCCCGGACGCGTGTCAGCTTCCCGGCCACCCAAGATCCGCGCGTCTTCTAATCCGACGGTTCCTGTGCGCGCTGCATGTTAAAAAGAACGGATCATCTGAAGCCGTCAGATCTTGAAAACGCGGAAGCGTGTGGACAGGATTAGAACGTGGGCACGGGACTACCGAAGCTCGCTGAAACGCGCTACACTGAATGATCTCGATGGCCCAACTTCGCTGCTCAGCGCGAATACGGTAACTGGATGCTCCTATATTCGTACCAAGACACGTGTCTGTCGGTAAACCGGGCGCCAGAAACGTACCTGACATTGTCCCGCTAGTCAACATTTTTTACTGAACTTTGACCTTGGTTTATTCCTTCGTCCGGACTCCGATTTGACTTCCGTTTTCTCCTACGGACTCGTCTCGACCTCTACTTTTCAACCACGCACTGACCTTGGCCAAATTACCAGATTGTCCTTGACTCCAAATGACCAAAATACCCTTCATGCATCTTTTCTTCGTTTTTAATCGTTTTTCACACCTAACTCTCCAAAAGACACCTAATCAAGAAAACCAACTATTTTATTATAATAAAGACTCGAAACGAACTAACTCGACTAAATTAAACGACTCTGATGGGACATTTTCATGACCCATCAAACATCCCCAAACTTAGATTTTGCTAGTCCTCGAGCAAAACAAAATAAAAGAAAAACCTAACTCACTTTCGGATGAATCCCGGTTGCATTTAGCATATGCAACAAGCCGTTAAACCCCTAGGTTGCCCTAGTGGACGAGTTTTGTCTCGTGAGGGTTTCCAGAGAATATACCCACAAAATTCAAAAACATTTCAAAAATACAGTAGGGTTCAAAAACACTCAAAGTCAACGAAGACAGACTAAAAATGTTTATCTCCTAGAAAATTTTAGCAAGCTAATAGGAATAAGTCAAAGTTAACAACACTATACAGACGTTATAGATCTCTTCATTAGTAATCTAGACTCAAAGTGTACGTGACTAGCCACAATGAGAATCACTTCAGTTCCGAACACACAGAGCCTTGATCCCTATCTTAATACATTTCGCCTCGACTTTGGCCTCACAGACATACGCTCTAAAAGATGAATCACTCAGAAATGGTTCGCTCGTATGTGCGAGTGTGATCACTAAACTTGAACTCAACACATAAAAAGGGTGAGTACAACATTTTAGAACGAATGATCTACAAAAAGGAATATAACCACTAAATGGAATGGGGAAGCTCACTTACCCTTCTCACCCACTCTACCTTATAATAATGCTTCCTAAAGGTTAACGGATACAAGTGATGAGATGAATGGTGATGAGATCCCGAGAATGTCGACGCCTTCAATGCTAGAGAACTTCAAGCAACTTCCAAACTTAGCTTTTTGCTCGAACACTTATTTTACGTAACAAACTAAAGTTCACATGAACTTGTACACACACTTTCTGTTTTTTCAAGGATTTTATTTTATTTTATTTTTATTTTTTTTATTTTTTTTATAAAACTTAACTATAAACAATGCAATACCACAATATTCTCAACAATCAACTTTTCCTTCTTTCACACTTTGCTTTCACATTCTTCTTTCTTTACTTTTCATGCCTTCATTCTCGAGAGTCATATGATGAATGGATGGTGGAGTATCCGTCTTCCTAAAGTTGACACTATTATCGGGTTTCATGGACTACAAGAGTAAGGTTTATTCGCTATCCTGATGTCACTCCTAGTGGCTATGGAAGTTGAGCACACGAGATCAAATGAGCTCTTTTTACAAAGTTGCGAGGTTGAGTAGCTCTTCACTCTACTCGGAATTAGCGCAGAAGAGTACATTCAAAGGTAATAGAAAGGCTCAGAAATCTCACAAGGGTTAAGTCTCCACTAATGACTAATCTAGTTCTCTCAGAACCGTCTACCCTTCACTTCCATAATACTCACATGGCTAGCACACAGACGACCTCAAGACTCGAAATTCATGAAGAAACCTTTAACAACCGGATAGTACGATCAACTCGACTCTATAACTATTAACAAGCCAAAAACAACCATTAGACTCACATTTTCGGTCCAAAATTGAAAAAATTTTGAACCCTCTTGAATTTTCGAAATGAAGGACTTAGCAAAAAGTTCTTCCCTATCCCCAAACTTAAACCGAACATTGTCCCCAATGTTCTGAAGACTATGCCAAAATAAAAAGATGAGAGGAAAGATATTACCAGACTCCACTGTCCTATATCAGAAGCATGGGTTTCCTCCCAAGAAGCGCTAAGTTTATCGTCTTCAGCCAGACGATGATGAAAGAAAAAGGAAAGAAAAGTTACTATAAACCTACTGGATTAAGGGTTGATGACTCCCCATACAATAGTAATCGGAAGATTTGAGGGTCAACCCAAAAATTGAAGTATCCAGAAAGGTTCAGTCTCACATCCATGGAATGATATGGCAGTTTAAGTGAGACTTCCAATGTGAATGAGTTATCCCCAAACTTAGATGAAGCAACGATCATTAAGTTTGGCGATAAACTAAAGTTGAAAGACATTGGATAAAACGGATCCTCATAAACATGACAAATGGATTGAGAGACCATGGTAGAGTTCACAAGCGATTGCAACGGGGTAACTTGAACTTCCGAGGGACATGGTGCATAACTATTTAAGAGATTGGACTCATCTAGATCAACACTCAAACTAGGAGGTTCCAAAATGACCTCATTGGCTCGTTGTAAAATCACCTCCAAGTTAGGTACTAGCTCATTTGAGTCTGACTTAGGTAAAGACTCTGAAAAACTTTCTAAAATTTCTCTTATTATGATGTCATCGGTGTCCTTAAAGAATTCTAAGGTTTCACCTAAGTCAAATGAGTCATCACTCTCTTTAGACATTTCTGCAAGCCATAACTCATCATCTTCATCTTCTGTAATACCTCCAATTGGACTCAAAAGGGTATCATCATGACTAAGTGCAGTAAAAGATTGAGAATCAAGAAATAATACAGACTCAGCTTTTGGATCTTCTAAAAGTGGCTCAAGAGTTTGCTCAACAATGGACTCGTATGATAATGGAACATTGATGTTGACATGTTTGAACAATTTCACTACCTCATCAGATTGAGGTAACTTCATCGTCTCCATTAGACGCTGAGGGTATGGAGCTCTAGGAACATAAGGTTCAAACGTTGGAGGTGGACTCTCAGACTCACGAGCCTTCTCAGGATTATCACGAGGGTGTAACTTGTTATCCTCATGAATTCTTACTCTCTTGTCAAGAACTCTACCTCTCCTAAGGGTGGTAACTACATTGGCTTGATCGGGTGGTTGTCTAGCCAATGTACATTCTGATCCCTTCCCTGGTTGGCTCAGAACCTCACCAATTTCTATCTGACTAACGGCTTCTTGAAGTTGACACACCTGGTTTTTTAGACTAATCAATGTCTGAGTGGTCGCTTGCATAAACTCTGGCGTGTTCATGGTGTCCTCTGATGTCATCTTCTTTTCAGAAGAATGTTGGACACTGGATTGAGCATAAGGATCGCTAGAGGCACCAAACTCAGGATGGTTCATAGAAGTACTGGGTTGACTCTGGTATTGACCTTTAGACCAAGAGAGATTGGGATGATTTCTCCAGTTTGGATTATATGTATTACTCACAAGTTCTCTCGAAGTTCCCCATTGATGAGATTGCACGGCTAGTTCCTCTAAGAAGGCCATGCCCTCGTCGGCGGTTTTATTAGAAAACCCGCCATTACAGAATGATTCAACCAGGGATATGGTAGGATAATCTAGTCCTTCATACAATATTTGGACTAGTTTCATTTTTCCGAACCCATGGTGTGGACACTCTAGTAAAACATCTTTGAATCTCTCAAGATATGTATGGAGAGACTCTCCTTCGAGTTGCTCAAAATTTAGCAGACTCAGCCTTAAAGCTCTGGTTTTATGCGTGGAAAAGAACTTTTGTAGAAATACACCACTAAGTTCTGCCCACGTAGAAATAGACTCTGGTTTTAAGGCATAAAACCAAGACTTTGCTTTATCCTTTAGAGAAAAAGGGAACAACCTAAGTGTAACGGCATCAATCGAGTTAGGGACGTTCATAGTCTTACATACGTCCTCAAATTCCCTAACATGATAATACGGGTTCTCATTCTCTAGACCACGAAACACTGGAAGCATGTTGATAATCCCTGACTTTATCTGGAAATAAGTGTTAGTCGAGGGTAACCTAATGCATGATGGCTGACAAACCATAGTTGGGTGCATGTAATCTTTGAGAGTCATAGGTTGATTCTCGGTCCTAGCTTGATCAATGTGATCCTCCATAGTCTCGCTTAAAGAAAGGTTTTCAAGTAAAACACTCAAATCAGACTCTTAACAAAATGACCCCTCTCATCACACAACCTAAGAGGCATACACCAAAAGACAAGACAACGGACTATATATATATATATATATATATATATATTTTTATTTTTTATTTTCTTTTATTAAGAGTAACGAAACTACGAAGATCCTAAGGAAAACAACAAAGCAAGCAAGCTGACTCCACCAAGCAACCTAGACACAATCTAGACGACCGGGTAGTCTTTTTCACTTAAAAATTGATCTAGACAGCTTCTACTTCTTACCAAAACTTGAACTATGATTCTTATGAGGAGTTACTCCGTCACAGTACAACGATCAAGAATTGTGTTCTTGGATCGTGCCCTCTTCCTGGGAAAACTCCAAATACTAATCAAGTTCGAGATTTGTCAAGAATGTCCTATAAGCTCGTTACCCTTTGGCCAATGTCTAAATCGATTTTTAATTTTAGGTGAGGCTTGGGATCGGCGATGTTGTTACCTAGATGGGCAAGAGACCGGTGATGAAATTCGACTCCTATCTTGTAATGGGTTAATGCCCTTACTAATATGATAGTTAAACTAACGGTTCGACAATCAATTAGCAAGCAAAAAAAAACATCACAAGTACCCACTTACAGGAGATTCGCGGGTGATCAAGAAGTTACCTCCCGTTCAAGACGGGCGACAACCTTTGTAGACGACCCGGGCCACTCTCCCGTGAGTGTTCGAACCCGAGGCTTCGTTTTGGTTTTCGGTTACAATTAACAAGCCCTCTAATTTAGGGTCAAAACGTTTAAACCAAAAATAAAAACTAGAAAGTCTAAAAGTCTCTCTCTCACCAAAAATAAAAAAAATACTAAAAATAAAATGTAAATTTTCCTTCTTGAGCTCCTCTCCTTGTTGCGCCTCTTCCTTCGCTCCTTAGCGTTCTACACACCAAAAATGGAAAAGCAAGTCAAAGTGTCCAAAAATAAAAACTTACCAAAAATAAAACTTTCCCAATATAGAAATAAGATAAGACAAATTCAAGATTGAAAACAAAATTAACCTATCCCCGGCAGCGGCGCCAAAAAACTTGATAGGCCTAAAAATAGGTCTATTCCCGCAAGTATACGGGGTCAAGTTATAGTATTTTAGTAAATCGGGAAATCGTCCCAAGGACAAGCTATTTTATCTAAATCTCGAATTAAAACCCCCTTTCATTAATTTTGATTTGTTTTTAAGAAACTATTAAAAAAAAGAAAGCAATACTAATAGACTAATGAGAATGAAATCAAGATGAGAAGAAGAATCTAGGGTTTTCGATTTCACCACATAAATGGACTACTTAAAACATGCATTAATTAACAAATCCCTTTTCTCATGTATAACTCAAAATCTAACATAATAAACTATTTAGATTTCGGAATATATTCTTTAATAACACAATTCAAAATCAAGAATGTATGATTGACTACCATATAAAACTAATTTCCTACACTATCATTCAAGATCTAAAAGGCATATCTCATCTAATAAATCAATAAAAGCATGAAATATCTAATTATAATACATGAATGATAATAAGGTTATAGAATCAACATGAAATGACAATCAATAGGCATTGAAGCTCAAAATAAAGATTAATTGATTTATAACATATCTCAAAATAAGCCCAAATATGGGTTTCCTCTACACCCTAGATACAAAATTTAGCTACTCATGGAATCTAAAATAATATTCATTGAATTCATAAAATAAATGGAATTACAAAAGATTAATGGAAAGAAATCACCAAGAATGTTCACAATCCATACTCCCATGTATCTCCATTTTGATGTCCAATTTAAGCTCCAAGTATCTCAAGAATATTGCTCAAAACTCCAAATAATAGCTTATTAGAAGATAAAAGAAGAGAAATTTAGAAGAGAGATAGAAGAAGAAGAGATTTTAGAGAAGAAGGTATGGAGAAATTAGAAGGTTAGAAGTAGAAATTAGAAGGAGAAAGTAAATCTAGAGAAAAGATGAAGGTGGTAGAGAAAATAGAAGAAGATGGGGGATTAGGGTTAGAAGATAGAAAGAGAAGTGGCTTAGAAATTAGATAAGGAAGCCATTTGAAAGGGTTGTTGAAGTCCAGGTTTTAATGGAGGAGAAAGGGACTTATTTATAGGTGGGTTACGGTTTTTGGTGGGTTAAATTGGTAAAAAGTGGAAAGCTGAGGGTCAAAAGGGTAATAAAAGGGTTTAAAAGGGCAAAACCCTAGTTGGGCTGGCGGCTAGGGTTTAAAGTTGGGAATTCGGATGCTAAGGTACTCCCGGGTGTAAGGAATTAATATGCAGCGCGCACAGGAACCGTCGGATTAGAAGACGCGCGGATCTTGTGCGCGCTGCATATTAATTCCTTAAACCCGGGAGTACCTTAGCATCCGAATTCCCAACTTTAAACCCTAGCCGCCAGCCCAACTAGGGTTTTGCCCTTTTAAACCCTTTTATTACCCTTTTAACCCTCAGCTTTCCACTTTTTACCAATTTAACCCACCAAAAACCCTAACCCACCTATAAATAAGTCCCTTTCTCCTCCATTAAAACCTGGACTTCAACAACCCTCTCAAATGGCTTCCTTATCTAATTTCTAAGCCACTTCTCTTTCTATCTTCTAACCCTAATCCCCCATCTTCTTCTATTTTCTCTACCACCTTCATCTTTTCTCTAGATTTACTTTCTCCTTCTAATTTCTACTTCTAACCTTCTAATTTCTCCATACCTTCTTCTCTAAAATCTCTTCTTCTTCTATCTCTCTTCTAAATTTCTCTTCTTTTATCTTCTAATAAGCTATTATTTGGAGTTTTGAGCAATATTCTTGAGATACTTGGAGCTTAAATTGGACATCAAAACGGAGATACATGGGAGTATGGATTGTGAACATTCTTGGTGATTTCTTTCCATTAATCTTTTGTAATTCCATTTATTTTATGAATTCAATGAATATTATTTTAGATTCCATGAGTAGCTAAATTTTGTATCTAGGGTGTAGAGGAAACCCATATTTGGGCTTATTTTGAGATATGTTATAAATCAATTAATCTTTATTTTGAGCTTCAATGCCTATTGATTGTCATTTCATGTTGATTCTATAACCTTATTATCATTCATGTATTATAATTAGATATTTCATGCTTTTATTGATTTATTAGATGAGATATGCCTTTTAGATCTTGAATGATAGTGTAGGAAATTAGTTTTATATGGTAGTCAATCATACATTCTTGATTTTGAATTGTGTTATTAAAGAATATATTCCGAAATCTAAATAGTTTATTATGTTAGATTTTGAGTTATACATGAGAAAAGGGATTTGTTAATTAATGCATGTTTTAAGTAGTCCATTTATGTGGTGAAATCGAAAACCCTAGATTCTTCTTCTCATCTTGATTTCATTCTCATTAGTCTATTAGATTGCTTTCTTTTTTTTAATAGTTTCTTAAAAACAAATCAAAATTAATGAAAGGGGGTTTTAATTCGAGATTTAGATAAAATAGCTTGTCCTTGGGACGATTTCCCGATTTACTAAAATACTATAACTTGACCCCGTATACTTGCGGGAATAGACCTATTTTTAGGCCTATCAACTACTTGAAGAACAAGAAAGTTACCAAACCCAAGTTCCGTCTCTTTACTGCAACCACAAACCACTACACCTACATGTCGGGCAAATACAATCTCTAATCCAGCTACAGGTTGTGCTTCTTGATGAAGCAGATCACATCCTTGATATGGGATTTATAAAAAGAATTGAATCACATAATCAGGAAAATTCCAAAGCAGCACCAAACCTTGATTTTCTTTGCCACTCAAACGAAATCTGTCGTGCTAGGTTGAATTTGAGTGACCAGGTGTATAACTTTCTGTCTGAGAATGAGAAACAAACTGTTATTATTGTTTCTCTTGATCAAAAGTTAGATATGATGTGGAGCTTACTACAATCACATCTAAAATCAAAGATTTTTGTGTTTCTCCCACTTGAAAACAGGAGAAGTATGCCCTCGAAGTCACCAGTGAACATAATCAAAACCTCAACTCGGATTTCAAGCTCTCACAAATGGATATTAGATTAATGGATTTCGAATTCCCAATCATTTAAACACTTCGTCACATGATAAATGAATACGAGATATCAACAAACCTTAATGTTAGTGGTCAGAGTCCATCATATGTTCGCGATACAAAGCAGTGTCTACAACACCCATAGATGAAAAGAATATCAAAATCATATGTATTCGTAATAGATACATCTGGTGTGAAATAAAACGAAATTACAGTTCTGTTCGAAGATGAACATGTGTTAGTAATAAGTGGAGAAGTGAAAAGAGATGAAGAAAAAGATAGGAGTAAGTATTTAATATTGAAAAGAAGGGATGTGATGATAATGACGAAATTAGTGTTACATTACATTAGAATGCAAATACCAGAGGAATAACAATTGTTTGTAAAGATGGGATTTTGAGTGTTGGTGTTATGAAGTTGCCACCTCTCAAGCCTAAGAAACCAAACACAATTGATGTTAAAGTTTTTAGTCAAGAGACTTCAAATGTGATGAACTGGAAGACGACACCAAAGGAAAATGGCCCAATTAAAAAATGGCTGATTTTTAATGAAGGTTGTGTTTGATAGCAATTTGGGAAAAGGAAACAAAATAAGGTAATTTTTTCTCAGAGAAACTTTTTCTCTAAGAATTAGTTTCTCCGTAAATATTTTCATATATTCTACTGTTTGATTCGCCAAGGGAATAATAATTTATGTCAATTAAATTAATTACATAATCGAAGTGGATGAGTTCAATATCCCGAACATAAATAAAATTATACAAACATAGCAGATGAATTTGATCTTCATAAGAACTCTTAACCTAGCTAAAAATATTTGGACCTAGTGATGATTGAAGATTAACTATATGATCTGCACAATAACTCGAGATGGATTTATGATCTTCGAAAGCTGGATTGATGTGTTGATGAAATCCATTAATTGAATTAGGAGATAATCTTTTCCTCTTCAAAGATGCTACCTTTTTAGAGTTTAAAAAATCAATTCATCTATATGGATTAGGAGATCATCTTCATGTTTAAAAATTGCCCAACTAAGTTTACCAAGTAAATGAAGTTTTTGTTATGGTGATTAAGACCAAACACCCATCTCAGAAAATTCATGAAAGGATGCTATGAAACAGAACATAGGAGTTCAGAGAGAGAAAGATAAATAGAGAAAAATGAATAATTAGAGGAAGAAAAGATGAAAGATGGGTACCTAACTGTTGGATTTGGTTTATAATTGATCATAATATCTAGTAGAGGATGTTTAGAACCGATCAGAGATGTTTCTGAATTCCAGTAAGTTTTTGTCTTTGAATTAGTTACTTGTCTTCTGTTCTCAATATACAAGCAAAATAAGACAAATCTATGGAGAGAGAAAACATGTAACAAATGCCTGTAGAGAGAGAAAATGAGACTTTAACACATAATTGTTTATAAGAGAGAGAGACAAAGAAAGAGTAGTATCATGACTCAGGAGTATCATAAAAATGATTCTCTCAAGAAAAATCAAATTTACAGATCTTCAAATGTATTTTGATCTTTTACAGTGAAAATAAAATGGAAGTAAACTAGACAGGGAAAAGATGTAGCAGTGAAGGCAAACAACAGAAAAGGAATAATAGAAATTTGAAACATAATGGGAGCAAAAATGATGTTATGCCCGGCCGAATCCCGTCTGGGTGAGTTGGCACTCTAGCCGAGCATAACTGCTGGCGTGTAGTAACCAGTAAATGTGATTTTACCCGAGTTTATAGTTTAGTCCCTCAAATTTTGTCATTTTGAGTTGAGGACTTCAATTAAAAACCCCAAAATCGAGTTCCTTTCTCTGGTCAGAAGGCTATCGACCAAAAGTTAGGGCAAAAACTTGAGCTCGTGTTCTTCAAGTTCAAACCAGCCAACTAGCCATTAATGCTCGGATTTGGGGGGAAGCAACTCGATTTGTAGCTAGGGTTCTTTTTTCTCATAGTTCTTCGACCATCAACACCGATCTGAATCGGGATCTGAAATTGGTGTTGATGTTCGAAGAATTATGATGAAGAAGAACCCTAGCTACAAATCGAGTTGTTTCCTCCCAAATCCGAGCATTAATGGTTGGTTTGAACTTGAGGAACTCGAGCTCAAGTTTTTGCCTTAGCTTTTGGTCGATAGCTTTCTGACCAGAGAAAGGAACTTGATTTTGGGTTTTTTTATAGAAGTCTTCAACTCAAAACGCCAAATTTAGAGGGACTAAACTATAAAGTTGGGTAAAATCGCATTCACTTGTTACTACACGTCAGCAGTTATGCCCGGTTGGAGTGCCAACTCACCAGACCGGGATTCGGCTGGGATTCCGGCCGGGCATAACATCATTTTTGTTATGGGAATATCAGGATCAGAAATTTTAAAGAGAGAAAGAAGAAGAATTTAATGTTTACGAATGAAAAGTAATAAAAAGAGTTACTCAAGAAAGGGTAGTTACTTCTTTTTATCCATAAGAGAAAGTTTTTCTTTGGTAGAAGAAAGGTAAAAAATTCCACCTCTTTTGGAGAAATTTTGGAAAAATAAGTCACGTGACCCTAAACTTTCTTTTCATTAAATTTGCTACCCAACACAAGGAAAATATAAATTTTTCAGAAAAATTTTCTACTTTCCCCAAGGAAAAATGCCTATAAAACAGAACCTAAGAATAATGTGGTGTTTATAATCTTCTTCAACGAATTACTAGATGAAGGGAGATGTAGAAGTTTGTTGGAAGTTTGTTTCCTCCACTTGATTTTTCGAGATCCTTCCCATTACATGTTTCAAATTACAGTTGGTGATTTGGTACATATTTGTCTCTTCCGAATTCCAAGCACATTTCATGCAAAGTGGGAATTAAGGATAACCTTGGTGAATTCTTCGTATGTGGCGACGTCTATCTTTTCTTTATCAAATCGGTTCGGGACAAACCTCTTGAGAGAAGGGGGTTGATGCAGATTCTAGTGGGCCTCTCGACCAAGATGATGGGCCTTGTAACGTCCCGTGCTTTCGGTTCAAAAAATAAAAGACTAATGTTAGACGAAGGGCCATTTTAAGTTTAGAGAAAGTTAGAACAAGGACTAAATCAACAAGTTTAGGGGCTGCTTTGCAAGTTGATAGAAATTGAGGGACTAAACTGTAAATTCGAGTGAATAAGTTGTAAACCAAAAAGAATCAGATTTTCGTTCTCTCTTTCAACCGACTGAAATTAGGGCTTAAACTTTGAGGGAAGAATCGATTAAATTGAAAAGTTCTAGTGAATTTCATTGAGAAATTTGAGTTCAATCAAGAAGTAAGTATTGCTCTTAAGGTTTTTTGTTTAGGTTTTTGATGGAAACTTAATTTTCTCTCTCTATAATGTTGAATTGAGATTTAATGGAAGTTTTGTTTATGATTTGAAGAACTTGGTGAATTGAGGAGGAATTGGAAGAAGACTAATCAAGAGGAAACTATCTAAATCGATTTTATTGGAATCAAGGTAAGGAATTTTGATCTCTATGGTTTTATAATGATTCTTTAAGGGTTTTTGTACCTTTATGTGTGATGGTATGATTTTAGTTTACTTAAAGAGTTATGAAGTTATGTATGATGAAACAATTGGATGAATAGGTCGAGACTTGATGAAAGACAGTAGGATTAAGAACAAAACTGCTACTGTTTTTGGGTGTTTAGACAGTCGTAAAGACTTCGGAAGAATTTTGAGTATTCATAGATATTATAGCTCGTCTCGTTCTGATTACAGAAACATATTATAATGATTATTCGGAGTTCGGATGAGGACGATATGATGGTTAGAGTATGCAGCATACGAGCAGTAAAACTGATGCACTGCTGCGTATCTTTTACGTTTTTCCGGTATGTTTTAGTCGTAATTAGGAGAAGACACCTGAGAATGAAACGCTAGGAGTGAAGTTAACTTTCCGAAAACTTAAGAATCAGTTGAATCGGATTAAGGACTAAAGAATATTGTTTGTTTAAGTGCGCAGTATGCAATTAAGACTACTTTGTGTGTTTATGCATTTTGGATACGGTTCATTCGGATTTTAGCAAAGAGAACCGATAGAACATGTTAAGGGCATAAATATCCTTTAAGCGATATATGATTCAACTTAATTGAGTATGGCAACGAAAGTTTTTAAGTGGTCGAAAGTACTCGGTATAGTCAATTTCGTTACAAGGAACAACTTCTGAATAGTTTGGTTTATAACGGAACCTAGTATAGGTACGTTGGATTTGTTATATTGAGGGTGTGACTAAGATATTCGTGTTGTCAGAGTCAACATGATTCTTGTGACCTCGAAATCACATAATAGACTTTATGGAATCGTCCAATGGTTTAGGACGCAAGCTAAGTAATGAATGTTATATCGTTCATGGGTTCTTCAGAGATCATTCTCATGCATCTTATTGTCTTCTTAGTTTGCAAGATCTCCTCAGACAGTTTTCAGACTGTCAATTGACCATTTTGTTCCTTTGTACTTTCAGCAGAAAGCGAATACTACGTAGAAGAGAGACCCGGGGAGTCCGAATCTCAGGTGGACGACAGAGGTAGGATCCTATGAATCTTACTTGGAGCACGGGTATTCCCCGTTACACCATTTTATATATATAGTTAGTTTTTATCTTTTTCTTCTTTTTTTTCATTCTTAAGTTAAATTTATGACATGATATGCTATGGTGGGAATGTATGTGGTGTGTTGTGTGTTATGGATGTTTATCTTTTTAAACAAATTGGTTTTTCTGAAAAATAATCACGTGGTGGCGGAATCGCTTGAGCTGCGTGATCTTTTTTTATGAATTGTGAACACGTGGTGGCGGAATCGCTTGAGCTGCGTGTGTAACATGGTGGCGGAACCGCCTGGACCGTGTTACGTGTAATGATTGTTTGACGCCGAGCATTGGTTGGTCCTCTTGTTTATTTTTTTGTTATGGATTAGCAATGAATTCATGTCAAGGGTTACACTCGGTGCATGCGCAGCCGTTTGGTAATGACCATTCCAGTTTACCCAGAATGGGGTCCGAGAGAGATTGCGAGTTGGGGTATTCCGACCCTTGGAGTGATTAGGGGACTGACCAGTGCCATGTTTGTTTATTTATTCTGCTAAGCCACTGTTGTGATTTGAATTATGTATGATATGTGATTGATACTTACAACATTTTCACCGAAATGAAATAGGGTGCTTACCCGAGTTTTCGTAATAAGAAAATACTTAATCCCTGAAAGTGGAAACTTGTAAAAGCTTGGCATTAAATAGGGTTTACCCTACCTTGAGATGCGAGAACGCTCTTCTCCTTTGGTGGATGTTACCTGTTAGGAGAGCTCTATTCTTGTAGCTTTGGGAGCCACTCAGATCATTTAATATTATTATAGGTTGATGCATATGTTTGGGTATTCTTCAAATGGTTAATGAGTTACCTTGCGAGGGAGCGTCAGATCTGGCCGGAGGTAGGACGCGCCTCAAGACGAGATAATTGTATCGTCGTGGGTATATGGCTCTACTTCACGACGATACTCTTATAGTCGTCTGGGTAAGTCATGACATATTCTAAGCGTATCGTTGTTTAGGTGGGATTTACTATTCGATGCGTATTGAGATCACAAGTTAGTCCGATTGGTGATGATGACGAAGGGAGAGTTACGGAAGCTCTTACTGGGGTATTACGTGGATCCATGTGTGCACTGCAGTAGTCAACTGTTCGATAAGGCGCCGCCTGCCTACGCACTAACAAAGGCCTAACGGTTCTTCCTAGCCGAATAGTAGGTGACCCCCACTGAGGGCGTATTCAGTCGTGATCTTGGTAAGCTAGAAAAATTATCTTGCTGTATTGCCTTGCTTGATGTGCATAATAATATCCATGTACTATTTATATCACCTAAACTATTGATTTATTAAAATGTTGATGTGTGTGGTGCGGGTAGGCTGTCTAGGTATCCTACTGAGCTGACTTTCGAGTTATCTCACTACTTCATTTGTTTTTTTGTGTTCAGGTACTATAGTCCCAGATCGATCTAATCTTGCTTGTGAGCAACTGGTGATGTGAGATCGATTTGTGTTTTTTTGTATATTTTGAAGTTATGTATATTGTCAGAACGAAGAATATATGTATCACTGTAGTATATAGTAGGTGCGAGATGTTTGGAGTTTGTAGTTTGTAGTTTGTTTTGTCTTGATATGAGTTTATGTGCATGTATATATGTATGTTTTGGCAGGTTTTACAGGTTTTATAGACTCAATTTACAGAGGAAACTTTGCCGAAATTTAGTCTCGTCTTTTTGACTTTTAGTTCGTTTTCAAAAACTATGATTTCTTATTAATTTCCGCTGCTTCATTTTATTTGTTTGATAACGGAGATAAGTGTGTTGGCTTTGGTTTATCTTAGAAGCTCTGTTTAAGCGAGACTGAGACTTAGTTTCTTTTATAAACTGCCGGACAAACCGTAACTCGAAACACGGGGCGTCACAGGCCTCACGACCAAGAAAACAAGTATGCCTCACGACCAAGTCCTTTAGATCTAGGTTTAGGAATTTTCTAGGTTTGAGTATTTTATCTAGTTAGGAAGTTTGAGCTTTTTATTTGTTTCCAAATTAGGATTAGTATCAATGGTTTTTCTTGGTAATCGAAATAATCCCATGTTCTCTAAAATTATTTCGTCAATGGAGGCGAAAATTTGTAAGTATTAGGGAGATATCTCTATTTTATTTGGAGTTATATGTCTTGATCCTCGAATTAAGATGAAACTTGATATGGTTTTATCTGAACTTGAGAATTGTTTTGAAAGTTTTGCCCATGCCATTAAATGTTCTTCATCTCAGTCTTTTACAATGGTAAGTAAACTAAGCGAACTTTTTACCGAGTACACCTCCACTTTGAATGTCTCTGCCCCTGAATCTACTTCTACGGTTGATGGTCCCTCTCAGCTTTTTGAATCTTCAAACTGAGGTGCATTTTGGAGAAGTATTAAAAGAGCTCAAAGGGACCCTTTGGCTACTGCTTCTGAATAGACACCTTGGTATAATTCCGAGCCCGATCCTTTTGTTGATAGTTGAGAAATTTGATGTTTTGGGTTGGTGGAGGGAAAACGAGAAAAGTTACCATGTTTTATCTCGCATAACCCGTGATGCTCTTGTTGTCCCGATTTAGACAGTTGCGTTTGTGTCTGCATTCTCTTTGAGTAAGAGAATTTTAGTGACTATAGGAGCAATCTTACTCCATAAATGTCGGAGTGTTGTGTTTGTCTCAAACATTGGTGGAAACACAACTTAATGTTAGTATGATGCACTTTAACCCCTTAAATAACAAATTTTTTGAGCCGATCTCCGATAACTCATAGTCTCAAGTTCAACCCCTTAATTAATGGTTTTTTTGTATTTTTTGCCTTATATAAATGAAAGAAATCCAGTTTTTGTTTCTCGGGTAGCTTGGAGCTTGATCAGCCCGCGTCTGTCAAAGCCTGATCAAGGTCGCATGCACTACAAAGGTTAGATATGTCCAATCCAATCTGCCTAACGAACCTTAATGAACATTAGAAATGTTAGCCCATTTGCCCGAATCTATAAAAAGACGGCCCGATTGGCCGATTCGCACCCTAGTTAAGATACATGTGAAGTGCCAACAACAAAAGATTGAGAAAAACAAATACTATTTGGTTTGAAAATGGAAGTCGACCATAAGCCAAATGTTAATGTAACCGGCTCTCATAATCCATTGGTCTAAGAGTTTATCTTTACATGGCGAGACCAACGGAAGACAATCACATCAATTTTCGGCCAGTGGGTCGGTCCCCATTTTTGGGCCAAATAATATTTCTCTATTGAGCAACCACTCAACAGAGATACACAAGGTCCAACAACTGTCAGCCCAGTTGGTAAGGCATATACTCCGCAATGCGGAGGTCCCAGGTTCGATCCCATGAAAGTGTAAATCTTAGGAATATATTGAACTTAGGTATAAATAAAGTAATTTTTGTAGGTTTTATGCCATTTTATTCGTCATGCTTTAAGTCATTTAATTTCGTCGGATTTTAGACCAGTATTATTTCGACAGTTATCGTATCGGTGTATTAATACCTTTGTGATGACTATGTAGTCAATCTTCAAAAAGAAAAAAGAAAGACTATAAGTGATGCATCTCAACCAACAAAGAAGTGATTACGTACTTGACCTTGATCATCTTTCCTCTGTTTACTAATCAAAGTAGAACTTCAAAGTATGGACTCTCTGTATTCATCACTTTGATCATTAAGATTGCAAATTACAAAAATGTTGTTTGAAAAAATTTATAGTCATAGATGATAAATAAGATGTTTACAGAATGGCTTCATGCAGAAAATTTTTAGAAAGATAAACTAGGGGCAATTAATTTCGTATTTATCACTTGAATGTATTGGTCTCAATTCTCAAATACCTTAGCTCCCTGGATTTGCCAATTTCATTTTAAATTCGTATGGTCTGTCACAAAACTCTAATTTAGTGCTATAGTATGGTGATGAATGTTCTGTTTCAATTGTAGTTTCTTCCCTCAATGGTATATGACATGCACTCCCAGTTATTTGTGTGGAGTAATTCGAAAACCATACATGCACCATACAACGGAAAATGTAAAATTTGGATGAAACAAAAAAACATTCATTAGCAAACCAAACGTTGGAAAATGGATAAATAGAAAACTAATTATTTTTTCTCATTAGCAAACCAAACGGTGAAAAATATGAAAAGTGTTATGAAGAAAATGTTTCTCGCTGAAAAATTTTCTTGAAGTGAATTTTTCTCTATTTTTGTTTCTTTCTCGGAAAGGCTATCAAACACAACCACACACGAATGGGAAATTTTGCCATCTCCTAACTTTTTCTGCCCAACAAAAATTGATGTGAAATAAGAATATATAAGTCACCATATAGTAATTAGACCTAATCAATTTCAACAAAAAGAAAATAAATCTATCCAAATATAACAAAATATCCATAAAATTCTCTCCGACATAACAGGAATGGTCGGTTTCTTATTCTCTCTGTGTATGTGTTTCTCCCTCTACGCTCTACAGTTTTAGAGTTTGGTCTTGTTCCGGCACTCCTTCCGCCGAACTTTCAGATCAGTAATTCCAATCGTTATCTGACAATCCGACAACGCAACGGCATGTTTCTTAATAAACCCTAAAAAAATAACTCTCCCCGGAACCCTAGTTTTAGCTTCAATCAAAATCTCACCGGCCAAAACATCACTAATCAAACGACTTAAATTCGATCCGAACTTATCCGCTTGAAGAGTCAATTGGGACTTAATAATTTCACTTCCCCTCGCCGGAATATCACCGGGAAATACATCAACATCACCAATTTGAGTATCTCTATAAAATAAGAGACTTTGACCTTGACCATGTTTGAATCTAGCACGATTAGGGTTGTTTACGAGTATCTCGAGGTCGACTGAAATGTTGAGTTCGATTTTGATAGCTGGAAATGAAAGACGAGGAGAAACTCCATTGATTTTGGCTGAGAGAAGTTCAGTTTTGGGGTCTTTGGGTTTGAAAATTGTGAAAGCTAGGATGAGGAAGATGATTAGAAGAGTGAGAAAGAAGAGAAGAATTGATACAGATATGATACAACACCTACGTTTTCTAATGGTCTTCTTCTGGTTTTCTAGTTCTGAAGTTTCAGTCATGTTTGTTAGAGAGAGAAAAACAGAGGTTTGGGTGTTGAAGAAATTGGAATTTAGAGAGAGAGAGAAATACAGAGGTGTGGGTGTTGAAGAAATTGGATTTTAGAGAGAGAGAGAGAGAGAGAGAGAGAGGTAGAGAGATTTGGTTGTTGTAGAAATTGGATTATAGAGAGAGAAGGTTTGGAGATGGAAGCTGTGTGGAGTTAATATGTGGTATAAAAGGTAGAGAGTGGGAGAGAGAGAAAAAAAGGAAGAACTTTAAATGCTGGTAACTGCCAACTAATAACAGGAGTGATAGAGAGAGAGAGAGAGAGAGGAGAAGAAAGATAAAGAGGAGTGAAACCCTTCCCTTGGCTGGAAATTTGAAATTGCCCCATAACTTCATCACATTCCCTATCTTGTGACAACCATGATGGTATGCCGGAGTCACGGCCGAATTCTGGCGGGTTGACGTGTTAGGCCAGAATTTGGAGAGAGAAATTTTTTTCACTTTCTCTTTATAGATCATGGCCCGACACGTCAACTCGTCGGGATTCGGGCGGGACTCGTATCAGGCATAGTCTCATTTTCCATCTTGTATAGTGGATTTTAGTATTGGGTCTTTCTGTGGTGTCCATTCTAAGATTTCTAATTTAATGAGGAAAGAAACAAAATAAAATCTCTGGGATTTCTAATTTAAAAGGAAAAGAATCTTGTTTTTTCATGTGTTAATTGTAACAAATTTAAGTTCAAATATCCTCACCGTTTGTACTATTTCTAAGATTTCTAGTTTAAAGAGAAAAAGAATCTTTGAGTCTTAGCATTTGTCTTCCGAGTACATGATAAATCACTAAATATTTCTAATTTTAACAAGTTAAAATCCAATTTATAAGATCTCGAACTTACAAATAAACGAATTTAAGTTTTATCATTTGTCCAAAAGTGGGAACTAAGGTGAACAAATAGAATTTTAGATGGGCCACTATATTTGTAAGAAAACAAATTCTTTGGTCTGTTTAGCAACTAGAAATTTTTAGAAATCCTAAATCTTTTGCATTAATTTCTTATATTAGAAGTAAAATACTAATCTCTGCCCACAAAATTTTGTGAGTTTTTGGGTTATGGCAACCAAAATGCAAACAAGAAGTATATGTAACAGCATGTTACACCAACCATAAGGACACTACCTCCACACCAATTTAGACATAACATTCAACTCTAGATCCTCATGAATCCTGGGATTAAAGGCTAAACACACCAAATCGAGATCATTTACAAGGCCGTATGAGTTCTTCTATTATTAAAACAAACTTACAACAATTATACTATTAATTAAGGATAACCTGTCGACGACCTTCTGCTGAAGAAGAAATCGTGGCTCTTACTTGATGTTTGAATTTTTTTGAGAATTAATGTTGTTTTGCCCCACAAAAGTATTTTTAGCAAACTTGAAATTATTTTAGTCTTGGAGGACAAAACAATGAGTTGGTCACAAATTGGGAGCCCAAATGAGATTCATCCTTAAACATAAAAGTCTTTGGCGTAGGGAGAGCATTATTTGGTATGACAATGCATTAGAGAGGGACAATTTATGTACTTGATCTTCTTACATCATATTGGTTTAAGGAGAGTGTTATAGGAATCATTTAATAAATTGACTCTGTTATATAAGGACTTGAATGTAAAGTAACAATAGATTTAATATTTTATTCATCTTTGTAGTTTTCTCTAACGTAAACTACTCAACCTTAATATTTGACCACTACGATCAACATCACCATTAACATACCAAAAACTACAAAATATAGAAGTTTACTATTATTCTCTTAGTTACAAGCTCTAATGATGCTTTAAGATCTCATGAATGAAGAACCATCATTAGTGAAGGAGGCAACCAACATAAAAAAAAAAGTTCTTCAACTTAAAAGAAGACATCAACTTAAACAAAGGCACCGACTTAAACCGAGACATATAATGAAGATAATATGTCTCAGGTAAAAAAATTAAATTCGTAGGTTGTCTTTCTCTATGGTTGAACAAACATTTTTAGGGTTTTAGGTCGTTTTTTTTTGTTCGGACCAGTGAAATATTTTCGATTGGATAAAATGAAAAAGACTACAAATTTCGACTAAAGCGGATGAAATTGATTTATTTTGATAACCATTCTTTACAAAAAAAAACATCATATTTCATCTGTTGTGGATGAAATTTGTCTACATTTTCAGTAGTTTCGGTTGAAAATTTTCACTATTTTCATTCAGGAATTTTTTTATGCTAAGCCGAAACTTCTTTTTTGTAGATGTCTTTCTGTTAATCAATTAGGAAAAGGACGTTTTTTAACCTAATAAATTTTCCAATATTTTGGAAACAAATAAGATGTATCTCTCCATATGTTAAAAGTATTGCTTTCCCTTCCTAATGCACATGTACCAAAGACCAACTTTTTTTTTTTATGAGAATAACATTGCATTAAAACCAACCAAACATACAAACAAAGGTCTCTAATGTAACGCAAGAATAAAAGTGGGAACTACATTCCAAATTTTTCTCTGACCATTACGTCTTCCCCATTTGGCTAGTGCATCCGCTTTAACATTACATTCCCTCAGGACATGTGTGAAGATTATATGAGAGAAGTATTTTCTAAGGGTCATTAAGTGATTGAGGATCTTTTTGGACTGCCAGTAGATAGCATCATTTGTGTCGTTGATGAACTGTATTAGCGCTGCATTATCACTTTCTATTTGTACGTGATTTACCTGTAGTTGAATGGCCCATAAAATACCAAGGTGAATCGCCATACTCTTTTTTCTTTGTTACAGTTCCGCCGAAGTAATTTTCCCTTCGCGGGAACCCTTCGTCTGGCTTCCGGATCCAGACGAGTTTCCGGCGAAGGGAGATCCCCTTCGCCGGAATTTTCGTGAGATAATGAGAGAGGGGGAGAGGATAAGAGGAGAGAGAGAACAGAGAACAAAGAAGAAAGAAGAGAGAACTCTGTCGATGGTGATCGCCGACATTAATGATGGAACTCGCCGGAGTTCTAGTTGAGGTAAGAGGAGAAGAATAAAGAACGAAAAATTGAAAGGGTGATGTTTGGAGGAAACAAAAAAAATTTGTTTCCACCCAAAACTTATTAATGTAGACGCAGCGGAAATATAAAAACGATAAATAAAGTAAAGGAAGAACGGTAAAATAACTGAATAAACTTAATAAACTATAAACTTTGATTTGGTTTTCTCTTCAATCTGAATAACAAAATAGACTAGACCTCCTTTTATAGGATAATAGACTTTCCTAGATCGACTCAAACTAGGATTCCTAAATATTAAAGAAACTAAAACATAGAAACTCCTAAATAATAGAAATACCAACATAAGGTAATTTCCTAATCCTAAACTAACTAGGACCACTATTGTGGCCGACCGGGACGTGGGCACGCGTGGACGCGGGCCCACGTGTTATGCGCCTGCATCAGCACACCGTTCCCCAGAAGGTTCGTCCCGAACCGTTTCGATGAAGGAAACAATGTGAGCCACCCGTATACTCTGAATTCCGCCATGGCGATCTGTAATTCCCACTTCGAACGAAATTTGCAGACAATCGGTAGAAGACAATGATGGACTAACGAACCCAATATAATCCGGACTCCTTGACATGACGAGATTCGTAAAATCCACAGTAGTGAAGAAACATCCA